>OZ026614.1:54762037-54931037 GCA_964020975.1 Hermodice carunculata | reverse complement strand
ACACAACACTTTTTTTCGCAACACATTGCACATCCATATTCTTAAATTAAACTAGGGTTTTTTTTTCATTGGTTTAACACGTGTTTTTACTGCTGTAGAGTGGGCCCACCACCCGTTTAAATACTGCCGCAGTATGTGTATCTTTCACAGCCTAATAAAAGAGGTACCCATCTGTGCCCACTACAATTGGGGCTTTAGCAAGATTATCTCTGTGAATAGTCATAAATTTGATTTTGCTGACATGTATTACCATACAATGTGACACCCAACGCGCTCAATACTTCAAATTCCTCAATGTACTTCCTACGATTGCTGTTCAGTTTCATTGTATCATTGTCTGTTAGGATAGCACATATCCCACTATTTTAGGAAACTACACCATCCACATTTTTCTTTATACATATGAATGAAACCATTCACATATATATCGCGATGAAAAAAATTACATTTCAATTTATTTCTAATAACTCAAGATGTGACAGACTTCTATGGTAGCTAAACAGCAGGAATATAAACTTAAGTTACTTTCTCACATGCCAGAGGTGCCACAAACAGTGTGTCAACCAAACAGGTTGACATACTGTTTGTGGCGCTAGCAATATTCCACACAATCTCGTCTTAATGACGTTATTATAGATGAGAGTACTGTTCTCGATGTATTAAAGTCTCTTGACATAAATAAAGCGTCCGGGACAGACCAAATAAGCTGTAAGCTCCGAGTCCATTGCCTATCCGCTATCCTTAATATTTAAAAAGTCTATCACTGAATGGGTTTTTTTCCTGATCAATGGAAAGACGCGAATGTCATCTCTGTTCACCAAAAAAAAAAAAAAAAAAAAACTGTCAAAACAATTTAGAGAAAATTTTAGGCCAATTTCAGTTTTGAGTTGTGCTGACGAAGTATTAGAAAGATGCATATTTAAAACCCTATACAACTATTGTAAAGACTATGATATCTTGGTACGTTGGCAATCGGCTTACACACCGCGCGATTCAACAGTGTGCCAACTTCTTGAAACTTATGACATTATTGCTGCAGCCCTAGATCAGAGTAAAAATATATATTTTTTTTTCTATTTCTTGATGAAAGCCGTGCATTTGACCGTGTTTGGCATAAAGGACTACCGGTACTATATAAATTAGAATGTATAGGTGTCACCGGCCCTTTACTTGAATGGTTTAAAAGTTATCTGTCTGACGGAAGACAGAGAGTAATAATAAACGGAAACTGCTCAGAATGGAGACATACGGAGGCAGGCGTCCTTCAAGGCTTCATACTCGGACCCCTTTTGTTTTCAATTTTTATAAACGATATTGTTGAAGTTGTTGAATCTAATATTAGACTATTTGCAGATGACACGTCGTTGTTTGTAATGAGTGATTCAGGAGACGATGATCTGGTGTCTATGCAATTAAACGGAGATCTGTCAGCTATTGCACTTTGGGCAGAACAGGGGTTTATTACTTAAAACGAATCAAAGACATACAATTTACGTATTAGTAATCGAAATTCACAAGATTTCCACCTTTATATCAACGGCGAACAAGTTACTGCGACAAAAACACCTAGACATTTAGGAATAACATTCAATGAACGTGGAACATGGAATAATCACATAGAAATGATTTATATAAACGCTATGAAAAGGGTCGACTGCCTCCGTAAACTTTCCTACTCTCTGGACAGGCGATCCTTAGAAAAGTTATATCTTTCCCACATAAGACCTTGTTTGGAATACGCGGATGTTCTCTGGAACAACTGCACTGCCACCTGTGCTGAAAAATTGGAAAAAGTGCAGGTAGCTGCCGCAAGAGTAGTAACTGGGGCAACGAGACATGTATTCATAAGGCGACTGTGTGAAGATGTTGGTTGTGAATAGCTAAAAGCACGAAGGGAAAACCATAAATTGATTTTGATGTATAAAATTGTAAATGGGTATGCACCTCAGTATTTGTTTGCGAGATTACCTGAAACCCCTGAAACTAATCATGATTTTCGATATCAGAATACTATCCAACCAATACCATGCAATAAAATTTTGCGAGAAAATTCATTTTTTCGTCAACTGTGCAACTTTGGAACAACTTAGATCACCAGATAAGAAATACAGAATCCTTACTATCTTTCAAAAGAAAACTGGTATCAAACTACCGTTCCCAGTTACCACTGCTGCGGCAGTCGATCAGGGCAAGTACTGCATGCAAGACTACGCATGGAGTGCAGCGCCCTTAACCATCATCTTTTAAAACATAATTTAGTAAGTGATCCGACATGTTCTTGTGGTCTAAGTTCAAAAACAACAAAGCATTTTCTATTGGATTGTGAAAATTACAAAAATATTCGAGACCGCTTATTTGGAGAGATTCCAGTGGCTTCTAGGTCTAGTGTAAAAACTTTACCATATGGAAATCCCCGTATATCTCTGACACACAAAACGAAGACATTTTCCGTTTGGCACATGAATTTATATCAACTTCAAAAAGGTTTGGACGTGCATGGTAAACATTTCAAATTTTCAACTTTAACTTGTGGTGGTATCATTCTAAATTCAATATATACTTAAGTCTTGATAATCTTCTTACTTTAAAGCCGAGCCCAAAAGTCAGTGTTTTAATGATTTGGTTGGTATGTGTAAACATACTTAACAGTACTTGGGCAGTCATGTCAGTCTTCATATTGTTAAGTTGTATTGTAACTTTGTCTCAAGGAGAGGAGTTGATAGAAGCCGCCCGCTTGTTCTCCAATCCTGTTTTTCACGTTATGGAAAATAAATACGTTTAAACTAACCAAACAGGTAGGAGCCTCATGAATAGATTGTGTGAGCAAAAATTTCTATTTCCTACGTCACAGGAAAAGACTCTACGTTACACCCTTGGTAGGCACTAAACTATATATACATGTGTACTGCAGAATCGGAATACTGAAGTCATGCATTACAGGGCCAACTCTGAGCAAGACCCCGAATTACCGATTTGCAATAGAAAATCTCTGCCACCAAACTGTTAGGCTTCAACATTTTTGGCAGAAAATCTCCTTGTTGACCAACATCAATTTTTATGTTGAAGCTACTCTGTCTACTAACACTATTGCACACTCTGGAAGTGCAACTTTCCTGAGTTAACTAGCTGCTAAAACCATTCTATTATTAAGTGATAAGCTACTAGACAAGTACTTAGCACCCTCAATTGCAGACGACCACAGGTCATCCAGATGCAAAAACTGACTCAGTCCTGACAATACAGGGGCATAAGTATAATATCAAGAGTAAGTATAAGCATCCCAAAACATTATCTCATTCCAATTTACTTTTTGTTCCATGAAAATTCCAAAAACTGGTTGACTTATGTCTTAAATCTTAGACCCTCTGTTTCAATATGTATACGATGGGTCACAGTAATTAAGAGCCCCCTACTGGGAGAAAGACTAATTATCACATCAGATTACATCAATAAGAGCAAGGAAATAGAACAAACATGTTATGTAGTTCCTAGCTGGCATTTGAAATACTTCAGATAAGACTTGTACAATCTTTAAGCATGCTGAAACCACAATGCATCGGTATATTTGGACTCTTTCTCCCTTGAATTAACAGCTTTCTTTGGCATGGGATGGGCACTGAGTGCCCATTCTATGCCAAAGGAAGCTGTTGACTTGGGGCATGTGATCTTGATAGGCCTTATCTACAATTCTCGGTCAAACTGTTTTTCATTACTCTTGAAATTAGTGGAAAACACTGAAGCAGATGGCATTTGACGACCAACTGGGTTTGGTTCAATGCGGCATTATACTGGTAATAAAGCACAAACATCTGATCATCTTTATCAATCATTTTTATGCTGTATACAGGCACTTCATTTACAAGGGCAAATACTCTGTTTCACTTTCATCATATATTATTTTGATACTGAACCTTTCCTGTTAAGTTAATAAAAAGGGCAGATACTCTGTTTCACTTTCACCATATGTTATTTTGATACGGAACCTTTCCTGTTAAGTTAATAAAACCCCAATAGGTGATGGGCAGACACATGTTTGCACATACATATGATCTGTGGGATTAATTCAGGAATTATCGGTTTTTAATACAGATTTGTGAACCAGCACTAAACTCCTTCATATCATTTGTGATTAATCTGGAAATAATTGTGATCAACAAAGTAATTTGCGTTAAAACCCTTCAATTTTGCCTTAAACAAACTGCTATCCACTAAATTGATGTAAACAGATGATCACTCCTTTAAATTGTATACAGTTCTTATGGTCCGCAAACTTGGTCAACTGCTGACACCAACGAAACAGCACCTGAACTGTACGTTAATGCCATTGGGCACTAGATGGCAGCACACTGCAGCTTTGTACACTCAAAACCTGTGTTTTCCACTGCTGTGACGGAACGCTGTAATATAAAATTCCAACTGGTGGGACCTGAAATAGTTAAAGACACTACATCTTTGGTCTCTTAAGATTTGAAAGGGGTTGTGTCATATGTGTGCAAATGACAGGCATGTGGTCATCTGTAAAACACTGATACCCTGTACAGCAGAATTGGCATGCACAGAAAATACATTAGCAATACAACTTTACCTACCAAACATAACATACTTCCAGAAATTTGACTTTCTGATTGGTGTATAAGGCTCTGATTCAAAAAGAAATACCATCAATATGGCTACTATCTACCGCTCTGCTGGAACAATTGATAATTACCACCAGTCGTGCATGTAATATCCATTAACAGCCAGAAACCCATTAATTCAGCCATAACTTTTTTACAGACCAGTTGATCAGTTTTTCACTATATGAAACTCCTGATGATGGCCATGGATCATCCATCATGTATTGCATTGTGGTTTCTGATGATCATTAACTAGAATATGTCTGTAGGCCTTCAATGGTTCACATAACATGGGCATGAAGTGGAAAGGGCTGTCTCTGTCAAAGTGGAGTGGAAGTAATGGCTATCAGTGAAAATGTCATGAGCATTATTAGATCACAGTAAATTCTGTAAAAGTGTGTGATGCCTTTTACGGACATTAATAAAATTTGGTGAAGTTTTCATGCGGTTGAACTGAATTCAAAGCAGTCAATAAAATTTCATTGCCATAAAATTGTTTGAAGTTTTCTATCTATTAAAATTGCAGTTGGTCATAGACAAATTAATTGATCAATTAATTCCCCCGCCCCCCGCCGCCCCCCAAAAATCAATATATGTAAGTGGCTGAAATTCGACTAACTATCCATTAAATACTATCCAATTATATCCACATCTTTATTTTCTATCAAACTTTTTCATTTATTTTATTGTTTTGATATTGTCATAGCATGACACCAGTACATTTTGCATCTTACTCAATTCAATGCAACATATATTTAGACAGCAAGCCTGTGGTATTCTTACAGCCAAGTGGTTATTCACGACCATGACACAGGTTGCCATTTCATGGCCAGTGTTCTTGTTAAGGTCATTTTAATGGCAAAAAGAAGCTTAATTGGGCACTAATTATTGAGCATTCAGTGCAAATGTCATTGGGTATTACTTTGATGATCTAGTACATGCTATTCATTGCCACTGAATAAATTAGATAGAATGGTCAATTCATGATGAACCCCTCAAAAATCATTGTTCCTGTTAATAACAGTTTAATCACGTGCTTTTCTCCCTTTAATTAATTTTTGATTTTTAATGATAATTTCAACTCCAGTATCTGCATTGGTGCTAGAAGCATTCAAGTATAAGGAAGCCAAACAAAATTAGTTGCAAGTTTTCAAGACACAAATTTTTAAACTAGTGTAGTTGTACTTTTTTTAATATTGTGTATTTCACGCGTTTTCACAGGAAAGTAACCAAACTAAGCCCTGGCATTAGTTCCTTGTCCTGCAACTTCAAATTGTGTGCGGGTGGGAGGAAATAAAAGGGCTCAGCAGGTGTTATGACAACATTACTGTGGCACCTGAGAATTTTACCTCAAAACCTTGACTGAGAGCTGGAGAATGAAATGCAAGCATCATCTCATGTATCTACTGTAGGCCTACATGGTATTCCCAACCCATCAGTATAATTTTGTCCCAAACAGCAGTGATCCCTACCTATCAGTATCATTCTGTCTGAAACATCAGTAATGTGTAGTCTCTCAGTAAAACCTGATGTGTGGATGATACAGCCCTTTAGGTTCAAACACCCCATATGACAGGGACACGCATCTCTCATGTAGCACTCATCAGTAAGCCTTTCTCGGACTGGATCTCTCGGGTTGAGAACTTGTAAAACAGATCAAAAAGTAGTTGTAGTGAAGACTCTTGTGTGTAAACAGACCTAAAGATAACGTACCTAAATTGTTTATTTGTTATTCCCATACAAAATTTCAGTGCAGCCTGCAGAGACATTGTAACATATGAAAGATTAAAGCTGGCAAGACTATACACCTACATGAACACATACTCCTTAAATTAACATCCGGTTTGAAAGATACAAGAATGATAAAACTTCTGCAAGTTACAGACATTTAAAATTTGAATTTGAGAGCTCTATCTTCAGCCACATCAAATGTAACTGAATGTAGCCAAATGCACAGTACCTGGTTCACAATAGCATAGCATAACTCCAATAACAATGATTTTACTCGTCGTTTTTAAAAGCCAGCTTTTATAGTCACAGAACATGCATTTGTTAACCTTGCAATTGCCAGAAAAGGTGAGTATGAAGATGCCAACCTGAGCTCTTACTGGACTCCCCCCATAAACTGTTAAAATCACACCAAAACTACTAAGTTACTGACTTGTAAGGAGTCAATGTTAACTCATAGCAGCTTCTTTTAGCTTTGTGGTGGAAAAAATAATGACAGAAAAGTCTGAAACAAGACGGGTCTGTCCTAGGGAGTTCTGCATGAAGTCCTTACTTATTTGTCATCAGGAGTACTTATTTTGGTTCAAGGTTTGACTAAGAAGCCCCAGGGCCTCTATGGGAAGTACATGTATGACCCACCATGTCCAACTGAATGGAGCACCAATCATCTGACTGCCCACATCAAACAGACTTCCCAGGCAATATTTGTACTGGACCAATCTGTTAACAATTAATATACACTAAAAACAGTAACATGTTGAATATTAATTTATGTTCAGGAAACTGTGATGCTAAATTGTTAAACAAGAGGCCCATAGGCCTAATGCTTTGCTGACCACCATCATCCATTTAAGATTCAAAGGCTTTCAAGGTGACCAGAGTGCAGATCCTCTCTCCCAAGATTTTCCATTTTTTGTACTTGAAACAAGATTTTTAAAATCTTGGGAGTGAGAGAGGATTTTTTCCCTCGAAACAAGAACATTGAGAATTTATACTTTTCTTTCTTATAACAAGAAAATCATTCTTATTTTGAGAAAAAGCAGAATACTTTTCTTGGTCATCTCCTTCAAGATAACGATTTTTCACTGTGATACAGTGCACAAGTAATGCTTGTCAGGTTTTTCATGCATATGCAAACAAAGACAAACTGAGCCCACCTCAGGATGCTGTAAAACGCCACATTTAAAAAAAACCCACTGCATCACATTATTTGGTAAAAAGAAAGCGTCAGAGGGGCAGGAGAAAAGAGGATGGAGGAATGAACAGTGGATGAAAGATAGAAAAAAGGAAGGAGGAAGAAAGAAGAACACATGACATTCGTGTAGAACGTGTTCCATGCCCTTGTTTATCTGCCAATGGCTGGTAGATGGCCATAAAGTCAGTAGGGGTTGCCTGCTGGCCATACAAATTTGCATGTTACAAAGTTTGAGTATTGGACACTAGTTGGTAGGTCTCCCTGTCATAATTACCTTGAACTTTGACTCAATGACCCCATGGAGCTATTATACAGATATGTATAATAGCTCGGTATAATAATTTCATGATGACCCTAAACCAGCAGGGGTCTTTTACTGCCCATGATAAAGCACCTATTCAGTTTTCATATGTAGGCATATAATCATTGTGAAGTTGTTGATCAGATCAGACGTCATGTTGAGGGTGCACGGTCACCGCAAGCACAACTTTTAAGCTGCTGATCTCAAAGGTGAAAGGAGTCATCCCTTGAACGTGATCATCAATACTATCAAACTTGGGGCCAAGAAGTAAAACCATTCACAAGTAATTGATTAGTCAGCACTGTCTGCTGACCAACCAACACAAGCCACATATACACTCACACCCACACCTACACCTACACCTACACCTACACCCACACCCACACCTATATGTACACCCACACCTACATGTGCACCTACATTTACATGCCATACCAAAAGGAAGCAGGAACTTACTTCTTTATAGTCGTTTTTTTAATTTTCCATTTCTCTCTCTCTATAATGCTTCTTCCCTGTCCACTTTCTTACACACACACCCCCCCCCCCCCAATCTCATTTTGTAGTGTCCTATGATACGTGACTGAAAGATCCGAAAAGGTGCAGAAGGCTGGGAAGGAAGGAAGAATGATAGATAGAATAGCATGCAAGGAACAGATCAGTCCCACACAACCGACAATATTTCCTTTGTTACTACATGTATTCTAAAGTGTTCAAAATAGTTCCATTGCATCCTAAGGTACAACTGTGACAATTTTTGGTGTCTAAAAGCAGAACACATGAATACAATGCAATTCTGACTTAAATTGGGCAAGCTACATGATATATCGTTCAATGTACAAAGCCCACTGTAAACCAACATGTACTAGTGTCAAGTGTCAAAAAGATTACATGTACAATAAGTATCATGGTCTCTGGATAGTTTTGTTTCATCCAACTGTACCAGTGGTGAATAGCACAATATACAAAAATGCACCAAAACATAAGGAATGGTCCTTTAAAATTTACAGGGTCTTGCATCTTCCGGCCATCGTAAACTTATTTTTTCTAGAGGTAAAATAAGAAATTGACCTATTTTTATATTTAATGATGATGAAGTAGAAGTAGTTGATAGTTTTAAATACTTAGGTGTGTTATTTAATTATAATAAACCACAAAAATGTAAAAAGTTTCTATATGATCAAGCATACAAAGCTATGTTTGCTGTAATTCAGAAATCTAAGAAACTCTACCTCCCTGTTGATTTAATGATTGAACTCTTTGACAAACTTGTTACTCCTATTCTTACTTATGGTTCTGAGGTATGGGGTTTCGGTGATAATGTTTTACTTGAAAGATTGTATTTAAAGTTCATGAAGATGGCTTTACATGTCAAATGTTCTACCCCAAGTTGTATGATCTATGGAGAAACAGGCACTTTTCCAATACAACCGTCAATTTTACAAAAGTTACTTGGATTTTGGAGTAAACTTTGTAATAGTTAAAGGACACACAGAATATCTTTGACTTTATACAGGCTGCTTAAAGTACTTGACCTCAAAGGGGTATATTCTTCACCCTGGATACTGAAAGTCAAAAATGTACTTGATTCATTAGGTACATGTGTCTGACCTGTGGATTAATGATAACTTTAACCTAAAATGGTTTAAGGCTGCAGTAAAATTGCGTTTGAAAGATCAATATCTCCAGTCTTGGACTGCTGAGACTGAGGGGCTTAGCTATTGTACTATTTATAGATTATTTAAAAACCAGTTTGGAATGGAGAAATATCTCTGTAATTTGTCAGTAAATGACAGAATTACTTTAACCAAGTTCAGGACAAGTAACATTGCTATTCCGGTTAATAGTATGAGATTCAATAATATTGCAAGGAAGGACAGGAAATGTGAACTATGCAATGCAAATGAGATCGGTGATGAGTACCATTACTTTTGATGAAACATGAATACTTTACAACCAAGCGAAAGGTATTTCTCAAAAGGTATTACTTTACAAGGCCCAATTCTCAGAAGTTTGCAGGTTTATTGAACTGCGAAAAACCTGCTGTGAGGAAAAACCTAGTTAAATTTATTAACGTAATCAGTTATATTTTTTTTGAAGGATAAATTGTTTCCCTGGTGCTGTTATGTAAAAGTGTACTAAACTTTCTCCTACCATTTGTATGATGTATTTTCTACTCTTGTGACCCGCATAGGGTCTTTGAGTCAATAAAGAACTTGAACTTAGACAGGCAATATGTCCAAAATACACTGCTAATCTTGAGTGCAGAATTACGTAATAAATTCAGTTGGGACGATCTGTACTAATCATATATATCACACATCAATCGAGGCTGCTTTGTGCTTTGAGTAGTATATATGTTTCAAGAACAACAATTTTAATATTTGTTAAGTTTTAAAATACATGTAAAAGGACTATATGGTAGTGTTTAAGTCTGTAGTTGTCTGATGCATCATTTGTTTCAGACTTTATTGTACAAAGAACTGGGTCAGTCTGGGTTTATTGGGGTAATTATTGAAGCCACCAATGACAACAGTTTGATTTGACGTGGGTGTATTGTGGTTGCTGGTTTCCTATAGGGATCTGGCCCACTATCAGGTATATCTCTGAACAAAAAATGATGAAGCTACTTTCAAATGTTTTGCGAGATACATGTATTGCAGTAACATCAATGGGGTGATGTACAGCCAGACAGATGGACAGGTTGACATTGCAGGGGATGACAAATTCTTCTGGCCCTTTATGTGCAGAAAACTTTTAAAAAATACAAAGGATGAGAAAGAAAGTAACAAAGGCAGGAAACAGGAAAGTAAAAGGTAAGGAACAAAAGTAAGGTTATTTCTCTCTTGTCCTTTTTTCCGTATGTTCCATCTGTTCCTCTCTCCTTCTATTCTTCCCTTCCCACTTGATCTGTCCTTCTCTCTCCCTCTTTTTCATCTTGTAATGACCTATGGTGTGTCCTGTAGTGTTGTCGATAGGGTCCCGTTGTGTCCTATGGCATGTCTGGAGGTCTAGTGTATTTGACTGGGGGATCCTGTGGTGATTAGACATTCCAAATACTTGTGCATGGTCAAAGGTACTCTTCAAGATCAGATGACTCAAGTCACTCAAGATTCTTCATTAAATCTCTTGCCCACCCCCACCCCCGCCTTGTGACCTTGCGAATGTGATCAAGGTCATTCATGTGCACTATTATGTAAGGTATGAGGAGGGGAACTATTCACAGTTATTTGTATCACACGGGTACACATACTCACAACCAATTACATAACCTGAGCCATGCTCAAGGGGCATGAATGTCTTGCCAGCATAATTCAAGCCACTCCAAAGTTTTTCTACAATGCTCATTCAAGCATGAGGTAACCAATGAAGTGTGACAGTGATGGTACAAATCTGTAGTGACCATCACTATAAATCATTCACCCAAGTATGAAAGCCCAACCTAGTGTAGTTAGCAAAATAATGCCACTCTGAAGTATTTTGTTGATGGACGGATAGAAAGTGACAACTTAGTCTCGCCAACAGCTGATGCTGGTGACACAAAAACCCACTGGTACTTTCAGACCTGTATCCACTATTGGGGCAACCTTCTCCACTAAGCTCCATCTTTGACTCAGTGAGGGCTCTGCTTCTGTGCCAAGTGCTGCTACTTAATTCATAGCCTGGGGCGAATTCAGTCTCTGATAAAATATTCATATTCTCGACCCCACTGCCACCCACAACTGGTAATTTCAAAGCACTGTATTTACATTTTTAAGTGATGCTCACACTGGAAAAGTCCCATTATATATTGCACATTACAGCACACAGATTTAAGTTAAGACAGTAACTCAAGTTTTAAAAGCACAGTGAAATCTCATTATAATGACACTCAGATATCCCACAGATTCAATATAATCAAATAAAACATAATATAACACATTATAATGACACAAATTTTCATGAGAAAAAGTTTATTTTCTTTATTTGTCTGACATATTCAGTTATCGGACACATTTAATAGGGAACAGATGGTGTCATTATAACAAGTTTTCACTGTACTTTAACCACCATTTGCCCTGGTAACTTGGACAATGTACACCCAGACCCTTGGGAAATATTAGGATAGCAATCACAGAACAACCATGGCTATGCTGTTTCCCTGGCCCAAATTAACACTCCAGACAAGCTGGAATGACATACTGTTTGAGTTGACTTTACTGCAATATAACAGCACACAGCAGCCACTTTCTCAATAAATTTTTCAGCCAGGGTTGATCAATTTTTATTAGGGAAGGGCAGCTTGAAACTATTTTTGTTACGTTTCATAAAATTTATTTAGGGTCAGGCCTTTTCAGTAGGGTCAGTCCGGTTACCAGAACCACAGATACACTTTTGTTAGGCCTTATGTAACTTGGACATCTGTTGAAACGTTTTAAAATGGACATTCTTTCCCCCATTTACACATTACCTCCTTTGACGTCTGTCAACTGCTTTAGATTGCATGCATAAATTGTCTTTTTCCTCTCAAATTAAACATATTTGCAAGATCTCATATGAAGTTTTGTCATAAAGACATACAAAAAATAAAATTCCCAAATATGCTGCAGTGAACAGTTTTCGTGGATGTTTTGTTTTCAACAAAAAAAATGAGATATATTATTTTTGACAGGGGAAATAACCTGCCACATGAAGTCCCAGATTTCATGTTTTTTTTATTTGTTTTCAATTTGAAGATTAAAAAAAAAACACACACACGTAAATGAAAGTACAGCAAGTTACTGCAAATGATACTATTTCACTGCTGTCATGCTATGGGCCCCTTCCCCTAAACAATATTAAACTTCCATACAGGACTCTTTTGGGCTGGAAGATGGGGTGGGCTTGAAGTCCCATTTTATGCATTTTACATGTATTGAAAAATCTATTCAGACTAACTGAACAACTGGGCCATTGGGTCTAAAAAAGGGGTTGGGGGAGGGATCTTGACACAGCTTACTGTAAATTATTTTATTTTCGTGTGTATCAATTTTCACGGTTTTTGCATTTTTTGACATTTCACTGTAGTTTTAATTTCACTGTTTATGACATAATTCCCATTCAAACAATATTAAAATTTCACTTTGTTTTTATTTTTACGGTTTTGTTCCATCAGCAAAACAAGTGAAAATAAGAATACAGCGAAATTAAAGCAATTGACAGTACCTGATAACCACATACTTAAACATGGCTTTAACAAAATGGTTTTAATAAGGGTTTGGGGTCTCTACAGAGAGCTGATCTTAACAGGGAACTGCACTGTAAGAAAAATGGAACACAAACATGTGTATTCTTTCTCTTTATTAATATCAACTCAATCCTCCAATCTTATAGATTGCTATAAATATTTCTGGTGGAGTATATACAAACTAAATGAGCAAAACACCTTTGCCACATTATGTATATACAGTATAAAAGCACAAGGCAGTATGTATATATGCAACTTGGGTGTCCTTTCATTTATTACTTACATTGGCAGATGTACATTTGTTGACCTATATATACAACTATATAACATAATGTATCATTTATACCAAAAGTTACCTCATTAGTATATGTAATTGTCCTGCTGGTTTCCAGCTTTCTTTTCAAATTCCAGCTGAAAACTGTGCATGTATTAAGTATATGACCAAAGAGCTTTGAGATCCCTACCTTCTTCTTCCTTATGGACATTCCACATTGAGAATCTGGATTCCACTTTAATGTTGTATAGTATCACTCTCCTTTCATTATCCCATACACTACAGAGTAGCTCACTCTTGTTTCAAAGATACAGTGTACTTGTATACTGCAAACCATGTCAAGTCCTCCAATGTAACACTAACAAGATTGGTGGGCTTTTCATTTTTTGGGGGGCACATTATAGTTGACTGACTCTTACCAGCCACTGAATACATCCTTTTAGGACTGCAGGGGGCAGCGCTTATGGCTAATCATGTGCATAATTTTACTTATTTGCATAATAACAAAGTCCTTTCAACCTTTTGTTCAGCAAATAGCCAATTTTTTGCAAATAAACACCGTCAAGTGCTGCCATCTGGGGTCCCAAATTGCACTACTGTAGTCCCTCTTTTGAGAAACCACCTCTATGGCAGGTCTAAATGTGGTCACACAAAGCAGTAAGTCTCTCAAAGTAAAATAACATGGGAAAGTTTGACTTAGGGACCTGGTAAATGTGACCTTAAAAAGCAGGTGGTTTCTCAAATCAGGGACTATTGTTTTGTTCTGCAACTTCCTTGACACTTCAACAGAGCCTCCAAGTCTCCCGATTTTCACTACTTTTTAACAAAATCACCTGATCTCCCAATTCTTAAAACAAATCTCCAGATTTTTCTTTGGATTTTTAAATTTAGATTTTAGATTTAAATTTTTAAACCAAAAAAAAAATCCAAACAAAACTCACAAGTTAAAAGATGCTGTCAGAAAATAAACACCATTTTCATGCAAATACAGGATAGTTGTGATGATTTGGGGAGGGGAACATGTTCCGGTATATGGCCTGAAATGGCCCAGAGAGCACCAAAAAGCACACATTTCAAACATTTTCCAAAGGTGCACACCCCCAGAACCTTCTAAGTATGCTTCGTGCCTTCAGTGCGCACCCTTCCCCCCCCCCCTCTCAAGAATCTCTCAATTTTAATTCATCTCTGAAGGGAAATCTCCCTATGTTGCCCCAGCTCTACTTGGAGTCTCTGCATCAAGCATCGCTTTTCCCTTTATGATTAAAATATACGCAATCATTTAGGTCTTATACATATGTATATATACATATACATATCTGCTGGGAAATTTTGAGCGCAATGTATTTTCAAATAAAGGACACTACAGGGCTTTACATACAAAATAAGTGCTTGGTATACAATTTGTGGTCATACGTTTCATAGGCACAGAAACACTAATTTAACCAGCCAGGATCCGGCCATCCAACATTGAAAACGCCCATTGGTTTATATGTTAATGAAAATCATCAATACATTTGTGATTACATGTATTTAATATTGCTGAACAGTGTACTGCTGCACATCAAAATTTTGACATTTACGTAAGCAATTAATATTTGAAGTTTTGAACATTTGAAATTTCTGCATGCACTCAGCCAGGGGTGCATGTTGACTGTGTCATGAGCTCAACATAAATGCATTCCTGTGAAAAACACAGAAAACAACAAATAAACAAAAAAAGAACCATACTGTATTTACCTCTGGTCACTTTTTGATATGATGTACCTGTGAAAATGAGCAAAGAGCAAATACCCTGTGAGATATTTTAGCCATTTACCCACTCAAATTAACCAAAGTGGCCAGATGTCAACTGTGATTTGCCCTAATCTTTACACAAATTTCACATCAACCGAAAACTTTCTAGCTGAGAATTGAAGGTCAGATCCACTGTGATGACATGCCCCTGGTCAAAAGCTTACCTTGGTTGGATGAAATGTACCCAACCCACACTAAGGAACACAGTTGACTTGGTCTTATTCAGGCCAGGAAAATGTTGCATTCTGAGGCAACAGCTACAATGTAACTCTGTGGGGGAAACAATTAGTGGTTTTGTACCTATAGGCACTCCATGTCCCAAGTTAAGTAAAGCAAACCATGAGCCTAAAAACTTCAATCACTTGAGGGGCCAACTGACACCATCCGCCATTTCTGATTGATCAGGAGATGTCAGGTGATCCTTCACCATTGGTGCCACCTGGTGTCATCTTTAGGCTCATCCAATTTAGGCTGACTAAACTTGTTGCAGGGTAAGAAATAAGTGTCACTTGCTGGAAAAATACTGCAACCCTTGTTTGATAGAACTATACCCGGGGCAGATCTAGGCCTTCAAAATTTGTAGCCAAATCAGGAAATAAAACAGTAATCACTTCAAAATTTGACCTGGCTTTTATGTAATTCATGCTACAATAAATTAGCCATTTGTAAATTTCTGAAGTCCAATGAATGAAACAGTAGCACTTGCCTAATGGCACCAACAGTCCCTGTTATACATGCATGAGTCACTTCAGCTGGTCGTCACCGGTTTTGACAATAGTTTTGCAAAAGTTTTTAAAAATATGGCAATCTGAAATTAATTATAAATACTCTGAATATATTCATGTTTAAAAGGTTGAAAACATGACAAGTACAATATAAAAGTTTCCCATTTGCTCTCTGGACACATTGAGCTTCACCAAAGGTGATCTACATTATTTTGTCTGCAAATTTTGAATTACAAGCCCTGCTACAGCATTGATACAGAATACACCTCCTAACAAACTGTCTGCAAGGTACTATTCAGTAATGTCAACTCTTAAAGTACATTTCTTTCAGCATAAGCAAAAAAATGTTGTCGGTCGTACGTAAAAACGTGGTATCTCCTGTGCATTTGTGAGACAGATCCATCTTCTGTGTAGTTGTTCAATAACTCATGAGTTTGCGTACTCCCTCCAGACAGCGCCACTTGTCTGGCATGTAGAATGGCTCAAATATGTGTGGGAATGGTGTGTCATGTCCAGTGACCCGTAAGATGGGCGCTTCTAGGTTCAGGAAACACTCTTCCTGTGAGCATAAAAAGTAGACAGTCACATTGCTGGAAATTTGATGGCATTTTGTTGCCAAAACTATAGCACTCAGTGGGAACCAATGACAATTGTTTTCTCTCATAAGCACAACTGACGCAACACACACTGAACTCTTTCAGTGCCAATCACCTCTAAAGTTGATCAACTTATGTCAGACAAGTCTGAATTATCATTAGGATCCCAGATTTGTGTTCCTCGTAAAAAGACCTTTCATTCAAGTACCAGTATGCCCAGAGAGAATACCCCAGGTCAACAGCTTTTCTCGGCACGCATTGGGCGCATTGTGCCCAATGCGTGCCGAGAAAAAGCTGTCGATTCAGTCCAAAATTTGGCACTGAAAGGGTTAAGATATCTTCTAATATCTCATTCAAGTACATATTTTAAAAAAAAATGACATCAAATAGAAACTGATAAATATAATTTGAACTCCACTACTAGCACATAAAGACTGTCAAAGTTCAATTTCTAATGTTACATGTACAAAAATCACAAAATGAAATAAAGCTTTAATCATCTTCAGCTGAAGTGTAAAATCTTACAAACTGAAATTGAAAAAAAAAAAAAAAAATCTTTTTAATGCATCCTAAGTCAGTAACTTCTGCTGTGCTCTAGAAACAAATCACGATGCAGGTTCCTGTCACACAAATCATATTTGGGCTGTGAGCATTTTAAGCAATGCTTTTTGTACTTTTGGGGACAATTTTCAACTGTCCCCAAATGCCTGTAATATTCCTTGTACATATAACTGCATGGCCTAATCCACTCCCTCATCATCACGTAATATTTGATGTGGACGATCCCTTATCAAAACATTTAAGGCTTCATTTTTGTCTTTGCCATTACAAGAAGTTTTGATGGAAACAAAATCTGTTGTTCCAGGTTCCAATTGAGTTCAATTCATTTCTCAAAAAATCCCACAAGGGGGATACACGAGATTTAGCATTGAATTGCATAGTCAAAAATTAAATGCATATGAACTTTATCCTCATATACTAAAATTCAATCTCATATAGTTTAAACATATTTTACTCATACGATTTGAAAACAAGGATGGGTCTTGTATAAACTCTTTTCAAATAACCTCCTTTAGGACACATAAAATTCAGTATGGCATTTGTTCACTTTCCAGGTAATGGTAACAGACATTTCCATGCACACACCTGGTTAAAATAAAATGCCCATAAAGTCATAATCTAAATTATATGGACCAACTTTAAGCGTTTAGCACAATGTACCTGTATTGTTGAAGCAATTTCAGCACCAAAGCCAGAAGTGAGAGGAGCTTCATGTGCGATGAGCAGGCGACTTGTCTTGCACACCGACTGAAAATATACACATCATCATACTTTACATTTTTAATAGCAGGTAATACAAAGCATGCGAGAGAAAAGTTGCACCTTTCAATACATGATGGCCAGTGGGGCATCCACATTAAGGCAGTGACTCTCATCCAAGTATACATGTGCAGGCTACATTAGCAAACAAGATGAAGTATTGCAAAGCCATACAGTCCCCCACCAGGAGTAGATAAGAGAATTGTACACACTCACTGCATTGTAAAGTTATTGTGATGAGAACAAATGTGGGTGGATGGTTACACAACAGAGAATATGGCCCTCACAAGCTAAAAATTTATGGGGCCAAAGGTCAAGGTCAGTTTTCCATCTTTGGTGGACAACACACAACTATCCTACGAAGTGTCCACACACCAAATTTAGTTGTTGTAGGTTTTACTTGTAAGAATAAGGCCTGGACAATTTAACAACTTTATGGGGGGAGGGGTTAAAGGTCAAAGTCAGGGCCAGAGTTATATTGCCCAAACAACCTAAAATTTTATGGGAAACCAAATAGAGAGCGGTCTGCTCAGGCGGCAATTCAGCAATCCACATTTTAAGAAGGATGTTACTGTCTGCTTGTTTTGGCAAGACAAAGCAGACATAAAACCAAATATCATCATTACCTTGTCAGAAGTAAGTGTGCAAACAGAACTCAAATCCACCACACTTTAACCATTTCAGAGACTGAGTCAACAGTTGTCCTGGGCATGCCAAGGAAAGCTGTTAACCAGATTATTTTTCCAGAAACACAGGCATGCTAGTGCTTGAATGAAGGTTTATTCACCAAGAATTTGAAGCTGGGACCATTACAATGATTTAGCTGAGCTCATCTTTTCCAATGATTAGGTTTGAAAGATTTAACATTTTTTAGCCTGGTCCATGCTTACAAATAAAAAAAAGTGTTCGCATCAATTTTACTTGCTATAGGTTTTACAGTATAGGAAATATGACCCGACAAGATAAGACTTTATTGGGGGGTCAAAGGTCAAAGGTCAAAGTGAGCCAATTTTGGTGTACGACACACCCCAATCCTATGACGTGTCTACACATCAAATTGGGTAGCTGAAGGTTGTTATAGGTACAGAAAATACTTCCCAAACCTAAACTGTATGGGTGTCAAAGGTCAAGGTCACAGTGACCCAATTTTTGGGTGTAACACACCCCTGGGCTATGAAGTGTTCGCACACCAAATTTGGTAGCTGCAGGCGTTAGGGTAAAGGAAATCTGGCCCAGACAAGCTCAAACTTTAGGAGCAGGGGGGAGGGTCAAACGTCAAGGTCAAGGTAAGAAGGTAACAGTGACCTCATTTTGGTGCATGACAACACCAATTTGCTAGCTGTAGGTGTTTCAGTAAAGGAAGTATGGCCCAGACAAGCTCATATTTTATGGGATCAAAGGTCAAGGTCATGGTCAGAGTAACTTAATTTTGGTGGGAGACACACCCCTTTCTTCTCAAGTGTCCACACACCAACATTGGCAGCTGTACATGTAGGTGTTACAGTACAGGAAATATAGCCTAGACAGGCTAAAACATTATGGAGGGGTCAAATGTCAAGGTCACAGCTATCTATATTGCTGCACAACACACCCATTTCCTACATAGTGTCCAAACACCAAATTTGTTAGCTGTATGTGTTGCATATAAGAAATGTGGCCTTGACAAGCTCAAACTTTATGGGAGATCAAAGGTCAAGGTCATGGTCACATTGACCCAATTCTGGTGTGGTACACACCCCTTTTCTATGAAGTATTCACACACCAAATTTGGTAAGTGTAGGCGTTATGGAACAGAAAATACGGCCTGGAGACAAGCTTTGCTGGATGGACGGAAGAACGGGCCGAAAAACAAGGTGCAAACATATAGTCCTCGTTGGGGGACTAACAATGCACGCACGTTAAATATGAAAAGAAAGCCATATTCTAATGTATGATTTCATTACATATAATCAGTGCCATAGGGAAGCCAGCAACATGGACTGTGGGCCACATCAGCAGTAGAAGCATGAACACTCACATACAGGTCCAACAAGACACAAATGTGTCACAGGCAACAAATGTATACAACTTTCCATTATTTATTCTGTGTTTGAGGGTGAATTATCATTTTCTACAGTGAAATTCAAAAGTAGTTTACTAACTGTAGATCACATGACCTAAACATTGTTACAAGTTAACAGTGACATGCCTGTATTAGTGACATGATGCACTGACATTTAGACAAAATCAATTGTGCACAAGCGATGTTTGATTGTACATCACGTGCGACGTAAAATAACTGCGACAAACGTAAACAAACACGGCACACCAGGTCGGTGTTGAAAGTAGGCCTAGGGCATATTTTTTCGTAATGAATTCCCAATCAAACATAGAATCAACAAGATCTAACATGGCTGGAGAGTGAGTTATTGTTTTCTCTCACTCGGGATCATTGTTGGTGTGGAAAATTAGTTATGACCTGCGGTCACTCGTGATTTTCCCCACCAACAACGATCCCTCGCGAGACAAAAAATAGTAATTCATTCTCAGCCATGTATGATTCTCTATGTATTTTATATCCCCATGTCTTGCTTGAAATGGGAAGTTCACTCCTAACCTACTGATACTGTTTACTGAAGAATAAAGTTGGGTTGAAATATTCCTGTAATTCTTTGGTTAAAAGTAGAACATACTCGTCCATGTAACCACATGAAGAAAATAAGTGGTATTTTCAGTTGGTTCATACTCAATTATACCTTAGCCACTGTATCAATGTCCCATGGTAAAATTGTCTTGAGATCTATTACTTCACATGATATGTTGTCTTTTTCCTGTGCCATGGTAGCTACTTCCCGAAGTACATGGACCTGTGTACCCCAGCCTACCAGGGTGACATCACTGCCTGAAAACAGAGAAACACTGTATATTATGACAAAAATAGCTCTGAAACACAGAATGCACATATTGTGTCCAGTATGGAATAATCCTGTCATATAGTGGGCAGCACACTATTAGTTGAAAACATGGACATGAATATTTCATTGGAATCACTTCCTGACTATATTGACAGGTCTATTAAATACAACTGCTAGAACAACTGACATGCATGGAAGACATGACTGTCTGAAACACATGTATAGATACTCTTCACAGAAGTTTAATATTTACCATATAAATATAAATATAAATATATATATATATATATATATATATATATATATATATATATATATATATATATATATATATATATATATATATATATATACAAACACATATCAAATCATACTACACATGGCACCACCAGTATCAAGCTCAACTTAGTCTTATATATTCACACATTTTATAAGTCCTGAAAGTTATATGGGTTTGCCTTGAAAACTCTGGACTGTATCATGTTCACAAGAAAAGTTTACAGATAGAAGGATGGGACAGCTAGACTGATGACACACAGCTCAGCTCATCACCAAGTCAGTCACATAAAAATCAAATAAGTACATGTCAACTCTACAACTCCCACCAGGTGGAAGCACAGTGTAGTCTCAAAGAATCAAGCAGCAGTATCTTTACATGTAGGTGACCAGAATTTAAAATAACACCAGGCAAGTACCTGGTGGCTGTGAGACTTAACCTGAATATGGCATCCACAAACATTCTGGAACAAAAGTTTGGCCTTTTTTGCCTCAACCTGGACTCTTCAGGTACTCCTGTATAATAGTATTTTGACATGCTTTCTGTACTTTAGGGAAACAAGACCTTGGTAATGCGCGTTACATCAGGGATCCCCTGCTTCCACTGGGGTTTGTATGATCCTGGTTAAATGTCACATTGACATGTTAGCCTGATGTTCTGTGTTCATATGTGTGGATTCACATCGTTCAGAGCTGAACCTGTTGCAAAGGGGGAAGGAGATCTCTCAAACTAACAGTCAGTAACAAACAGTACCACAAGGGATACTATATGAAAGCTAGGTGTTCCCAGAAGGAAATTAGTGTCACATTGTATCTGGCTTGAGAACAAATTTTGTCTGGTATTACTTACCTTCCAGCATCACATCTGCTTCAGAGAGTGGTAATGTGTAATCTCCCATTGGAACCTCCTCTATGGCCGAACGGTACAGCACTTTAGGTTCAAAGAATATACAGGGATTATCATCCCTTATACAGCTTAGCAGTAAGCCTTTGGCTTGGACTGGACCTCTGGGAATTACAACCTGTATGGCAAAAAAGAGGAGCAGAAAAAAAAAAAAAAAAAGAGGAGCAGAAAAAAAAAAAAAAAAAAGAGTTCAGTACTGGGGCAATACATGCATAGTACAAATGCTGTAAAAGAACGAGAGGCCCATGGACCTAATGTTCTGCTGACTACCAGCACCAAAAATTCATTTTCTGCAATGTATTCAATCCATGGGCTTGAAAAACTAATCAAGGTTAGCCATATTGTGCAATATCAAACTTCTACATGATACACATTTGTGGTACATTTGACATCATTGGCCTAATTCTTTGTAAAGATATTGAATTAAATGTCTTCTAGGTCAAGGTCACTGATCTTATATAACATATCAGCATTGGACCTGATCTATATATCCTCAAATCTGGCATGTCTAATTCATTTTTTTTTTTTTTTTGAGATAAAATTCTGTTTCTTTCAAGACATTTTAACTCATAATTTCCGTCAAATTATAGGTATCCTAAGCAACCAAGATTTGGACCTCTTCTATAAGTCCCACTAAATTTCATGAAGATCCATAAAAAATTGAGGATGCTGGAATGGTCACAAGATTTTCGCATTTTGACCTGTGTATTACATAATACTATAGGTGGTGCCACCAAAATTGACACTGACATAGATTTTCATATATATTTGATCAGTCCTAAAAGTTATATGGACCCAGCTTAAAAACTGTGGGGTGCACAGCATTCACAAGATGGTCCCTACATTCCAACTAGCCATTTGACCTTGACCTTCAACTTGGATTGAATTCGTTACATTCAAAATGTGTACCCTGTATCCACCTTTCAATACATGGTCTCTCTGCTCAGATTGGGTTACAACGTTTCGAGTTACTGAAGAAAAACACTAAACCTGGACAAGTGCCAAAGTAAGTGCCTGCTTTTTGGAGATATTGAGTTTTATATCTTAAAATACATTCTGGCTCATAATTTCCATCAAATTACAGGTGGCATAACTAGTATTAAAAGCAACTTAGACTTTGACTTCCTCTACAATCCTACAAAATTTCATGAAGTTCTATCAAACACTAAGAATGCTACAGCAGTCATAAGATTTTCACATTTTGACCATACATGTGTATTACACCTGCACATAATACTACATCTGTCACCAATATCAAACTTGACCTAGATTTTCATATACTTGACAAGACCTCAAAGCTACACGGGGCTATCTGAAAAACTGTGGGCTGTATTGTGCTCACAAGCAAAAGGTTTATGGATGGAGGGACATACAGACATGAGTGATCGCATAAGCTCTGCGACCTTTGGTCAGCATAGCTGAAATAAGATGGCCAAATACCTGTACATGTATTTCCTCCATGTCCTAAGTGACCGTTCAAAATAACAATGATTTTCACAAGCATGCCTGGCATATCCTTTCCATGCAAACCCTTCCCTCCACCCAATGCAATACAATTGAAATGATGTCTATGGTATTGAAAATAATTGCTGTTTCAACAAGAATGACAGTACATGACTCTTACACTCCTACTTCCTATGTATGGAGTGTTGTCAAAATTATAAAATTGTTGAGTTGAATCCCTTCAAAATGTTAATCAAACACTGTGATGAAATTTATCCTGGTCACAGAAATTCAATTTCTTCACAAGATATAATGATCCAACATGCTGGCAACCACATTGTGTTAGTGGAAAAACTGGGAGTGACTTTACTGATGTTAGAAACTATCATTAGCTTAACACTGTACCAAAACCAAGCTCAGCTGTTGATGTTTCAGGAACTTTATAAACAGAAAATACTCGCAAGAAAGTGTCTATATATGTTTTGTGACTATGGGGCTATGGGTGAAGATGTCGATGACAAATTACTACCAGGACTTACCTTGAGTCCAGGTATGTGTGCAAAGAAGGCCTCAGGGCTCTGTGAGTGATATGTCGCACCATGTCCTACTGCGCTGCATGGAGCACGTATCGTCAAACTTCCCACATCGAACAGGTTACCTGAGCGATACCTGTACTTTGCTGCTTCATTGACAATCTACAAAAAAAAAAATGTATTCTGGACAAGATGGCCTAATAACGTGGAAATATTGTCCTTAATTACTTAATGAAATAGATTTAAAATAGTTTCTACACAGTATTGAAATACATGTACACTGCATTTTTTTTTTTTAAACACTGAGCACATTAGTTTTTTAACAATTTTCTTAAAGGCACAGAAAACGGGAAAATATGTCCATCCGGTCGAGGCGGGAACCAAGGGACCAAATTTCAAAATTGTCCAAGGGAACAATAATTACCAGAAGCCCTCCTGCCGGATTCCAATAGTTCAAAATCCTCTATTTTACAAACCAACCTTTTATGAAGAGTTTATAGCACAAGCCTTGCCCAGGCCATTCCCTGCACATCCTGAGTAGCATACTGAACTTTCAAAGACCATACCACCTGTCTTATATGATTTATATATATCAGATGACAAGAATGTAGGACTCCCCCACCCCAGAAGCCACTGATTAACTTTCAAACAACGTTTTACAATTTAAAATAGTTTTTACACTTAATAATTAAATTCATATTGTTCCAGGTAAATGGCCAATGTGACATGTAGGAAGAGTGCACAAGGACAAAGAGACAAGAACATATGGACTTTACAGGCATGTCACTCAGAAATTTCAAAATAAGTGAATTTGCACAAGGGCTGACCTCCAACAACTAAATTTTTTCAAGAAAATAGCAAATCCTGAATTCTTGGACTGAGATCACATCTCTTTGTTTTCATACATTTTCAGAAAAAAAGTGAATTATTGCTGATAAGTGAATGAACGACATGCCTGACTTTAACATTTTTTTATTCATTTTTATTCAAATTAAGTATAATCATGGTTAATATATTTAAATTTATCAAGCCACAGTATATCAGTAATTACAAAGAAGTACAGCTCATCAACTACATGACATCATCACGGGATTACAAAAAGAACAATGGAGTGACATAATGGAGTATCAGCAAGATGATTTCTATTTCAGATTTAGAGCCTCAGAGAACCACATAACTTACATATTATCAGAGAGCCTAATTCACCCAGTTAAGCAACGCAATCTGTTAATAAATTTTGGGTAGCCTCCAAAGCCCTGAGGAAGGGGCAGTGGATTGATTGAGTAATAAGATTGATCACCTCAGGGAATCAGGAGTTTGGTTCATTTGAAGGACCCATCCTATATTTCTGTTGAAGTGCAACAACAAAATGCAGACGAATGCGTGATTGTTATACCGCTTGAGTTCATGGAAGCAACATTGTTACACAAGCAAGAGTTTTCCATGGAGCAATTTTACCAGCACTGCATGCAACAAGTTCTGACTTAGTATCTACCGTTCAGTATCATCCGAGTTTTCATATTTCCACTGGGACATTTTTGTTGGGGTGGGGTTTTTTTTTAATTTTGTTTTTTGTTGTTTTTGTTTTGTTTTTTCCCCTTGTTTTTTGTTTTTGTTTCTGGATCAGTATCATCTGCAATTCTCTTTCAGATTCTCATTACTGTTGACATTAGCTGAAAACATGGAAGCAGTTAAGGGGGAAAGGTTTAATCTCTGGGATTCTTTACCTGGTCAAATGCAGGGTATATATAGTCAGCAAACTGTATCTCTGCCACAGCAGTGGCCCCAGCTGCTGCTGCTCCTATGGCAAACCCTACAATACCCTGCTCACTGAGAGGGGTGTTGAAGACACGGTCCTTCCCTGAAATGAGATCAGACACGTCAGCGCTGTTCAAAGCAATAAGGAAAGAAAGACAGGAGGGAAAACCTTTAATATGCAACAGTGTTCCCTTGTCACAAAAATAATCAAAAGGTTTTTTTTTTCTTTCTTTCTTTTTTTTTTTTTTTTGGCCAGTCAACAATGCAGCAACACTGCACACTAAAGATCATTGTATTAGCTACTTTTAGGTTTTTTCTTTGGCAAATATTGACGAAAAGTGAGTCCAACCAAATGCTCAGTGAAGCATATCAAATAGTGGATACAGAATGATTTTAAAAGGGCGTTACCTTTTTTAAATTGCCAAGTCATTCTTTTACAATTTAATTTTGTATTTTGGAAAAATAAATGTTTAAGTCAATACTACACAACTGACAACAACATGAAATTGGTTTTCAAAATTTGTTTTTTCCTTGTTCCAGAAAAGCCAGAAAAGTGATGCACAAGCCAAAATTTCCACTGCAGCAGCAAAAATTTTATATGCAATCATGTGAAAATAAGACTTACTTTACTGCAATTTCCTTTCTGAAGATACATGAAAATATTTCTATATTTCCACCCTGAGAACACTTGACCTCAATCCAGTTCTATAACAGTAACTGACGTGTGACTTGCAGCAAAATGCAAAATCCACGGCAGTGGCATTTGACACATCAGGGTTTGACAGCAAGGTAAACACTACAGTCTCAGACAAATATCAGTTTCTACTCTAAGACAGCTTTAACCCACTTCTTGTCCAAAATTTTGGAGAATAGCAAAAGTCCACAGTGTCAAACCTAGCACCTTACAATGGAATGGCTGAAAGTCCAGTGAACTTAATCTCCTGATCTTGACAGTGCAGGACTGAGAATGCCTGAGTTTACACAACCCTGCATGCCAAAGACTCAAAAAAAAAAAAAAAATGCATGTAACCTTGCTACCCCCTGCTTGCACACTGTTAATAGTTTGTGAATCAGCCATTATCCTCACATAACCCTTACATGTATATATACAACACATCAACTGACCCATTTTACCTGGTAAATATTTTCTGGTTCAGCGCTTATCCCAGGACAAATTTAAAAAGGTGAATTCTCCTGCCACCAACCTTGCAAATCATCCACATGTGCCCTGCTCTCTCAACTGGTTCTTTCAGCAGCACAAGTGGACTGTGAAATACATATTTTGCCCGGCTTTAACAAAATCTTGGGAAGGTGTTGGGCTGACTTACTAATTAGCTGTTACACGCAATGCCTTACCATATTTATCCTTTAGTCCAACAGTGCACCTGAACACGCCCCCAAAGGCCACATCTTCCCCAAACACAACTACAAAATAAGACACATAGTAGCAGAGAAAATAACAAGCATGTCCGTCATTTCACACATATAATGAGGACTGTGCACACTCTTGTCAATATTTCCATGCCTGGTACACATAAGTGGATGCCTGCTGCGGATAGTTAACGTGTTACTTATAATGTGGTCTGGCAAGACAGGGATCAGTTACTTGTGCACCACCCTGATCGGCTTTTAAACATTATCATTCTTTAACATGTTTAAGTTGAAATCAATTCCAATTTATGAAGTAGCTCTTTGTAACTATTTCTACCCGAGAGATATAGTTATGATGTCGCTTGCTTGCATGAACATGTGAGGATACATTCTATAAACTCAAGGAATAATAGTGAACATGCACGTTCACTAATATGCCCCCCACCCATCCCCCGAGTGTCAGACCCTGCAGTTTGCCTACTTTATGTAGTCAAGACACATTACTGATTGGTTGTGGGATACACACTGCATGATACATGTTGTAGCCAGTCAAAAAAGGGCAGAATAACTCATATATGTGTATGATACAGGTCACAGTGACCCATTGATCTGATCTTAATCTTAATCCTTTAAGTGCCACATTTTTGACTCAGTCAACAGCTTTCCTCGGCATGTTTTGGGCACAATCCCAAAAGCGCACCAAGGACAGTTGTTGGCTCATATTCTATTCACTACAGGCATGCTGGTACATGTACTTGAATGGAAGGTCTTTTTACAAAGAACTTGAATCTGATACCCTTACAATTTACAGCAGTTCATTTGTAGTAGTTCAACTTGAGTCACAGTGGGCACCAAAAAGTTTTGTACCGTTAAAAATACAGCTGTACAGCTTTTCCAGGCACTTTTGAGATGTTATGGTGACAAACATTGACTGAACAGAAGGATGACCAAAGAGACAACCCAAAAACATAATGTCTGGCCCACACAATCCCGGATTAAAAAAAAAAGTCCCTACTCACAAGCTAAATACAGACCTCATTTCAGTTATAGCTGAATGAAAACCTTTCAGGTAGGAGGCAAAAACACGTTTTCAGATAAACAGTTTTAATGATCTAGACCAAGCAATATGTGACCTTGATCTTCAACATGTAGGGAAAATAAAGAGTGCCTGTCGATCCATTACGAGCTATCTGCAGAACTTAATTTCATTCCAGATACTAAAAGAAGAGGCCTATGGGCCTAATGTTCTGACATATAATCTGATGACCATCATCAGTCATTTCCTGAAATGCATTCCCTCTATGAGCCTGAGAAATTTTGGTCAAGGTCATCCATATTCATGATGCAACATCAAACTTCCACAAAAACACCCATTTGTGGTACATTTGGTATCGTTTGGCTCATTCTTTATCAACATATCAAATTTCGTGTCCTTTTCTTACGTGCTTTATTTCCTTGAAAAACAGGTCAAGGTGACAAACATATTTCAAAATTTGACCATTGATATAATGTATATTCGGTGAATGTTTTTCAGTTCCATCTCAATTTATTATGTCACGGGCATCATAATAAAATCCAATTCTTGATATGCATTCTCCTGGTGATCTTGAGAAAGTATGTAAAAGTCACCCACATTATGCCAAATCAAACTTCCATGTATGACCACATTTGATACAGTCAGCCTTCTAATTTCTCAACATGTGCATGTTACATTAAATGTCAATTTTTAGGAAAATGCCAACAGTGAATTACAGTGAACACCTTTGGCCTACATGTAGAGTTACCTGAGAGGCATTCTCACAAAGTTTGAAGAAAATCCAGTGACTAATATGTTTTAGAGCAGTGGTCAATGATTACAAAACCAGAGGACTGTGACCCTCCAGTGCTCAGCTGACTTCCATTGCACACACCGTGATAAACATTACTTTTGTTTACGACCACCATCCCTGTTGCTACCATGAACATATCAAGAACGTAAACCCCTAATCAATTTTTCTGAATTTTGACAATTTGTTAAAAATCAGAAAATGACACGAGCACCACCAAGTAGTCAATGAATTTGGCAGAGATCACATCCATGTACATTCCCAATAAGTTTGAAGAGGATCCAACTTATGGCTTCGGAGAAAAAGTCGAGAAGATTAAAAATGCACACAAAATAATGTTTAAAAAGTGATAAATTACCACAGTGCAACAAATTATGATTTAGAGGTCCCCAGACTGGTCCCTGTGCAAAAATTTTTACAAGTATATTTGTGGAATAATTTTGGAGAAGATTTTTTCAATATGTTACTGAAAAATGACAAGCAAATCCATAAGAAAATTTTAAACTCACTGGACCATGACTATTTGAACGAAATTGGTAGAGACTCACCCAAGGTATATTCCCACCAAGTTTGAAGTGAATCTGGTTGACGGTTTTGGAGAAGTCAATAATGTGAATTTCCATTGCAATTCTACTGATTTCCATGGTAATCAATAAGCATGTATGCATTAACTGACACATTACAGAATTGAAGTATTTGTTAAAAGTCAGGGATCCAGAGTATCACCACCTAGAGTACAACTTTGTTTAACCCTTCCACCGGCTACATTTGCATCAAGTTTCAGAACAATCTGAGTGACAGTTTTGCAGAAGAAAAAAACTATCAAAAACACAAAAATTTGCTTAAAACAATAGAAAAAAAACAGCATCACCGGTTGAATAAGTTAAGGTCTGGGGGACCCCAAATGTGTCCCTATGCAATTTAAAGTAACTCATTACTGGTATGATGGTTCTGGAGAAAAAGATTTTTTAAGATTTTGTTAAAAGTGAAAAAAAAATTAATTGAAAGTCCAAAAAGTAATTTAGAGCATGACCATTTGCACAAACTTTGCAGAGATCCACCCAAAGTAAATCCCTATCAAATTTGAAGTGGATCTGACTCACAGTTTTGGAGAAGTCAAAAATGTAAATCATGGATGCTGATGGATGTACCAACAGACAGATGATGGATAAAGATCACCCCTCACATCAGTTCAGCTGACTGATGGGCTGTTAAAGGTGAACTTATTAGATTCCTAGGTCACCATTACATACCTGTCAATGACTGTGACCTTATAGTTGCACAAATCATGCAATGTGCATCTTGTCACTTTGGTCACCACAAAATGTAAAAAATGACTGAACAGAGTTTGCTAGAAGTTTGTACAAAAGTTTCTTCTAAAGCTAACATAAACTGGTTAGAGTGTCACTGTGTCAAACATAGGAGAAGCATTTAGGTGAATGACGACTTTCACGCTGTTTGCTTGCTATGCCATCATATCAAAACATTCTCTATGCTCTTGTGTCTCAAGATTACCCAAGCAGTTCTAAAAAGTTCTAACCCCACTCACTTGCAGTGGGGTCACTGGCTAATGTGATGTCCATGGCATTGGTAAGGGACTGGAAAAGGTTCATCCGTGTTGTTTCCCCTGAAATAATAACAAACACGCCAACTTTTTAAATTTGAACAAATCCTCAAGTCAAAAAATTGTACATAAATGATACTGTGAGATAAACCAATAAAAACATGTGAATTTTTAGATTCAATGGCTTTAAGGTAATGTCCAACCTGGGAAAGTAACTTCACGTCTGGGCCATTTATCACAGAAATATGCAATCTATATAATGAATCTATATATTTAATTGACCACAAGGCTATGCAGAATTTGTCTGCACTAAACATGGACCTCTACATTACATGTTGTTGTACAAACACAAGCACTTTGATAAAAAGGAGTTTCCGTGGAAATTTTGATATTATATCTAAAAATATGTTTTTGATACCGTATGACATCAATTCCAAAAAAAAGCACAGTAATCCAAAGGATCTATGTCCCTCGACACAATATACAGAAGAAAGCTATACAATGTATACAGCATGTCTGGATGCACAAATATTGATATGTTCTTGGGCCCTGTTACCCTGAAAAAAGGTCAAGGTCAAAAGCGATATATGTCACACATGCCCTTGGTATGATGCATCTCTGGTATAAATTTCATTATTCTATCTCTAAGGGTTCTAGCGATATGCTGCCAGACACAGGAAAATGGATATGTTCTTCGGCCCTGTTTTCAAGGTCAAAAACAATACATAGCGCACATGCCCAAGGTATGATGCATCTCTGGTATAAATTTCATTATTCTATCTCTTAGGCTTCTAAAGATATGCTCCAGGACAGATGGACGGACGGACACAGCCCCATCCCCACTAACTATGTCCCCCTATGCCACCTTCGGTGGCGGGGAACAATAACTATTACCAGTGGCACCACCATGACTCCACATCATAGTTTGGTTAGTATAATGTATTAGTGTAATGGCATATGGATACATGTCAACAATTTCAGATGTAATGACCATCATTAAAAAAGATCAAGAGGCCATGGGCCTAATGCTCTGCTGACCACCATCACCAAAAATATTTTCCTGAAATGTATATCCCCTCCACAACCTTGCAAAATTAATCAAGGTTATCCATATTATGCAATATCAAAAATCCACATGATACACATTTGTGCTACATTTGGTATCATTCCCCTTATTCTTTATCAAGATATTAAATTTAATGTCCTTTTATTATGTGTTTAAGATCTTGAAAAATAGGTCAAGGTCACACAGTCAAGGGGTCATGGTGACCCAAAAAGTAGGTCACCAAGTACAGTTTTATATAGAATGTACTCAAGCACAATTGTGACCTGGAGGCTCACTTCTCTGGCATTGACATCCAAAATACACCCTATCATTACAAAATCACCTCTTCCAACTCTGCAGCTCTGGTGACCTCACAGAAAGATGTCAAGGTCACTGATACTGCCTAACATATTAGCATTGGACATGATCTATATATCCTACAAGTTTGGCATGTTCAATCACTTTTCAAAATGTGGTATTTTGTATCAATCAAAACATTTTAACTTATAATTTCTGTCAAAATACAGGCGTTACCACCAGCATCATAAGCAACTAAAATTTTGACCTTTTCTACAATCCCACTTAATTTCATGAAGATCCACAAAAAATTAAGGATGCTGGAATGGTCACAAGATTTTATCATTTTGACCCTTATATTGCATAATGCTACAGATGACACCACCAACATTCAAGTACACATAGACTTTCATACATTTGATAAGCCCTAAAAGCTATATGGGCCCAGCTCAAAAACTGTGGGATGCAGAGCATTCACATGATGACCCTTATATTCCAACTGGCCATTTGACCTTGACTTTCAACTCAGATTATAAAAAATTGTTGTTTAAAATGTGTGCTTTGCATCCAGCTTCCCATATATGGTCTGTTCCTTCAAATCAGTTGATAACTTTTTAAGTGATTGAAGAAAAAAATCAATAAACTTTGACAAGTGCCAAAATCCATAATCATTGGGTCAGGGTGACCCAAAAAGTATATCACCAAATACACTTTCACATACATTGTAATCAAGTGCAACTTTATTTTACAGGCTTGAATCTCTTTGCCACTGATGTCCAAACTACATCCTGCCATTTCAAAATCACCTCTTTTAACTTTACAGGCCTGGCAACCTCACAAAATAGGTCAAGGTCACTGACATTTGTATCATACTAGCATTGGACCTAGTCTATACATCCTGTAAATTTAATATGGAATTTTATATCTATAAACACATTTTAGTTCATAATTACCTTCAGATTATATATAGGTGGCACCAGTAGTACCTTAAGCAATCTAGATTTTGAAATCCTCCACAATCCCACTTGATTTCATAAAGATCTATATAACATTAAGGATGCTACGGTGGTCACAAGATTTTCATTTTTTGACCTATATATTACATAATGCTGTTGCCTAGGTGGTGGCAACAGTATTGAACTTGACTTAAGATTTTCATACACTTTATAAGTCCTGAAAGTTATATGGGCTATCTCAAAACTATGGACTGTATCACGCTCACAGGCAAAGTTTACAGATGGACAGACAGACATGTGTGATCACATAACCTCTGTGATCTTGGTCAGTAGAGCTGAATATAATCCTAAAAGGTATTCTCAGTGACCTTGTGAAAATAGGTCAAGGTCACCCATATCATATAATATTCAACCTCCACATAATACACATTTGTTGTATATTTGGTGCAATAATCCTTATGATTTGTCAACATGGTGAATTTCATATATTTCACTAATCAAAATCCATATTTTCTCTTCACCTACAGGTGGCACCACTAGTATTTTACGGTTTGACATAATAGCCTCCAGAGTATTTAGACTAATTTTCATAAGGATCCATTAAAAATCAACCACACCAGAGCATTTTCAATTTTTTCACTGTTTGGGCTCTGTATTAAGTAATCCATGAGGTGGCACCACCAATAAGAAAAAGAACCCAGATTTTCATTCATAGAGTATGTCCAAAATATTTTGAGAGGCTAACTTAAAAATCATAGATCCTTTTGTGTTGACAAGCAATTGTTGACAAATTGAGAGAATGACGAACAAACATGCAAGTGACCACATAAGCCCTGCAACCTATAGTGAGCACAGCTAAAAAAAAACCCCACTTGAATAACTCAATCATAGACACACAATTAAGCTGATTTTATAAAGGAACACATGTCAAGGTTCATCAATCAAATAAAACATTTAATAATAAGAAATATACTTGCCAGTTAAAGGAAGACAAATAAATGATAAACATTCAAACAAAAGCTGGCAGTCCTAAGCCGATTTCCCATCAGTCAACATACAGGCAACATAGTAAATCAATCTAGGCAAACAAGAGTTGGCAACATAGGCTTACCAGGTAAACAAAATCTGCATTTAAAATGCTGAACACATTTATTGGCATACATCTAACCAATACTATTCTTCCAGTTATGACATTAATGTTTCTATGTCTATCTGTTTTAAAATTTGCACAAACTTTTTGGCAGTGCAGAATGCATGCACATTACCAACATAATGATGACTCTATTCCAAGCTCTTTTCAAATACAAATCTTCTCCTGGAAAATACTTAATCCACTGTGAAAGTCAAACAAAATACTGCATTCATTTTCTTAAGGTGCCACAATTCAGTATCATTGTATTGCAAGCCACTGGTGCCTGCTAGACCTGTAATTGTCATATTTATTTACAAAGTGTTTTAACCAGGTCCAACACTTATCTATATATTTTTCAGCTATAAGACAAGGCCTGTGAACTGTTGCTGAGACATTATAACCTTGTCTATTATTGTGACAAGGCTGTAATAATTTTCAATAAGTAAGGAAATACATGCAAGATGAGGGAAAGGCCAAAAATGGCTATTTACATGTAACTCTTTAAAAACGCCCAACTGTTTTTGACACAAGATGTGTCTCATCTGAGGCTGGTGAAATGGCCACATGTACATGCTTTACATATACTTTGGTGAAATATACATATAACAAATGTCTAGGTGTATGCATCACATGCAAATTTTTTGTACATGTTACATGACAACACATTACCAATAAAATAAGAAATAAATTTTAAAAAATTACAATAAAATAAAATGAATAAATAGCATAATAATAATATTGCTAATTGGGAGTTTAAAACAAATCAGTAGTAAGCTCTCCGATCTACCTGTCACAGTTTTAACTTCAGTTAAAACAGAAAGAGATGTTTTCACCCATCTTCTTTGCCTCCCAAAATTGATTGTGAAACAGTTAACAGCACATAGCTGCCAATGGATGTGTTAAAGTTTGACATTTAAGTTTAGAAAAACATTGTGAGTTTCTTTCAAATAAAAACAAACAAAGTGACAAAATCATGTGTTTTTACAAAGGCCATTTTAAAACTTGGAGTGCTTAGGTTACATGTGCATTGATCATGCAGGTCTCACTACAGAAACAATTAAATATCATCAACATTTATTAATTTTTTGAGTTTATAACAAACAATAAAAACTGGTTAACAAGCACCTGTGGCCATCTGACTATGAGCCACTGGCATGACTGGTTACCATCAATCTTGCAAAGATTAAAATCATAACCCTCATCACTCAATCAAAATCTTCACAAATTTCACACTGTGCTTGCCTCTACCTATGACATTGTCATGGTTGTTGCATTTAATGACAGAATTTACTCAGAGTAAGAATTTTACACTCTGAGCACTTCCAAATGAGAATCTGCACATAGTATGGCCAAAGAGCCTACAACAGTTGTAGGCTCCTTAGTGTAGTCATGTTGGCATTCATAGCAGGGTCTGAGAGTGCAGGCCTTTTAATGTCTGGGTGCGACACCAGACATTTTGTTTTTCCAATAATCCTTGTTTTCTTTCCTTCTTCTTTACAACCATATTTTCTTGGACACTATTATTCTAAAAATCACCAAACGTGCTGTGGTAACTAACCTATTACTGAAATTGCGCACAACGTTTGGAATAGTCATGATTTTTTAAATTATGCAAATTAGGGGCAATTAAAATTTTAAAAGCTCCATATCTTCCTAACAGATAGACACAGAATTTCAATGTTCATGCATAGGTGTGTGACACCTGCCAATATAATTTACAGTAAATGAAAGTTGGCAAATGCTAATTAGGGGCATTGCAAACTTCAAAAGTTGAATATCTCTAAACCTTTTAGACATAGAGATGCCTTTCCAACTTAAAGGTTTGTGGCATCCAAAGAAACCATGAACCAAAGTTGCAGGATTTTAATTTATGCAAATCAGGTGAATATGCAAAATTTAAATCTTGAATAACTTAAAAACTATTATACATGGAGGTGCCATTCCAACTTCAATTTGTAGGTATGTGACATTGCATCCAATGAACCATAAACTAAAGTTGTAGGCTTTTAATTTATGCAAATTAAGCAAAATACACAAAATTAAACTCTTGACTAGCTTGAAAACTATTATGGATAGTGGTGTCAGTCAAAATTCAGTTTATAAGTTTGTGACATGGCCACATCTGATGACCCAAGAACCAAAGTTGTAGCATTTTTGGTTCATGTAAATTTAGGCTAATACACAAAATTTTAGAATGTATTGAACAATGGCGAAGCGTAGCAGTTCAAACTGTTCTCACTTTGAAGGCACCAAGTCAGATTTGTTGTGCGGCAAATCTTCTTTTCTAGTTTTACGTGACTTTCAAAACAAAGAATCATTTCTCACCAATTATTTACGATATGGGGCTGAGTTTTAAAAATGTTGAGTAACTTCAGATGGGTTCCTCGTAATCTATCTATGGCATTCTTTAGATATCGCGGTAGCGAGAAAGAGCACATCGGGACAGATGGATAGTCTAAATACTAGTTATTTCCAAAATATTATTAACATTCCGCTTCCCCGCACTGCCAGGCAGCAGCCCATATCTCACCAGGCGAGACTATGATTACTAAGACAACCAGTTGTGCCCTCGTGGCGGGAAATTTATATGCATATTTCGTGTTCCTCCATATGTTTGATTCCTCCAAGACTGCAAGTGTAGAGGGCCAGGCAGTGTTGAGTCCTCGCGCATAATGGCAAAACGCTGGCTCGGGGTGCGAGAGGTCCCGGGTTTGATACCCAGCTGGACCACAACATTGGTGTCAGGGTGAACACGAACGAACGCCAACAGGCCACGGTGGCTGAGGGTGGTTCGTCCTTGGGCTTGGCCGGCTGGGAGTTGGAAAGACAACTGGTGGTGGGATTGTGCTCGTCGTGGCTGGGAGACAGGGAGGCAGCCTGTGGGGTCAGTTCGGTGCTATCACCTTGGACCTTGGGAGAAAAGGGGAAGGAGTGTAGTGAGGGGCAGATAGTGTTGAGTCCTCGCGCTCAACGTCCGGACTTTTGGCGTAATGGCAAAACACTGGCTCGGGGTGCGAGAGGTCCCGGGTTCGATACCCGGCTAGACCACAACATGGTCACACAGTGACAGTGTCAGCATAGCTAGCCGCAGATATGTGGCTGGAGGGCCCCGGACTGATGCTCCCCCCCCCCCCCGGATGTTGGCCCCCCCCTCCCGAGGGGGCCAACAGTCCGGGGCCCTCCAGTCGCTTCGCCCTCCAACTCACTGCGCCTATACCCACAAGCAAACTGAAACGTCGGTGTTCTGTGCGCATTCCATTGTGTACATAATAATACACAAGGCGTCCCACTCACCGTGTCAACATTCAACAGTACCATCGCAATTGCTTCAATAAAGTTAGCATATCCTCCTGGGTGTGGTAAAACCATATATGTCTGTGTTCCTTATTACCTAATCTATATGACGAACAACATTTTGACCTTCTACCTCACACCAAACATGTTTAAATACGGAGCAAAACTCGCAAACACGTTTTCATCAGCGTTCAAGGCGGAAGGTACGCGGTTTTGACATCTGACAACTGCGAAAAACGGCGAAATTGTCACGCGATACAACCACATTGACCCCGACTGATGCTTCCCTTGGGGTAAATGTGGTTGTATCGCGTGACAATTTTGCTGTTTTTCGCAGCTTTCGGATGTCAAAACCGCGTGCCTTCCGCCTTGAACGCTGACGAAAACGTGTTTGCGAGTTTCGCTCCGTATTTAAACATGTTTAGTGTGAGGTAGAAGGTTAAAATGTTGTTCGTCATATAGATTAGGTAATAAGGAACACAGACATATATGGTTTTACCACAGCCAGGAGGATATGTTAACTTATTGAAGCAAATGCGAGGGTACTGTTGAATGTTGACACGCCGTCACACGGTGAGTGGGACGCCTTGTGTATTATTATGTACACAATGGAATGCGCACAGCACACCGACGTTTCAGTTTGCCTGTGCCTATGCCCTGCTGCCCCCTGGAAGGCCACATATCTACGGCATAGCCTGCTCGGAACGTGCTTGAATACACAATACACATGGTCATGGACCAGCTCTTTTACTTTTAGCCTGTGTGTCAGTCTGTCACAATATTTCTCTGCATACTCACCAAGGGACGATGGTGGGGTATCGGGAACGTAGGTAAAGGCTGATGAATGCCGAATATATTCCTCTGCCAACGCAGGAACCCTGCCATGACGGTGGATAAAACCAGCAGAACGTCGGGAAGCTGCTCCCACAAGTTTGCCTAGAACCTTGCTCGCCATGGTTAGATGTAATAAGGTGTGACTGAAATGGAGTTCTTTCATTGGTTGATTCCTCATTGATAAATTTTGATCATCATGCACTATGTAACCGTGATCAACTAATTTGAAAATATAAATATTATATTTCGAATATTTGTGAATCGTCACAACCATGAACACAAAGTACTCTTCACAAGAAATAGATTGGTGCCATGTGGACATGTGCGTGCATTGGGCCAGGAACCAGGCTAGAAATTGAGGAAGTTGACTACTACGGGATTGTTATGCTGAGGGGGGAAGAGACTTGATACAAACCTCTACTAGCAGGTTTATTTTTAGGGTCGCTGGTATTAGGGGAAACCCTCCTAATACGCATGCGTCACTACAGATTATGCGGGAAAGTTTAAAAATAGCCATGTAAACATTAGTCGCACGTTGCACTGAGCCCCCTTTGATAGGATCCCTTGGCCCTGCTAAACTGAAAAATTGCCTAACCTCTTTATTATAATATTTAAATTGCGAAAGGTCTATTGCCAGTATTGGGATTATTGCCATCAAGAACAGCAGTGCCCACTAAATTCTGTTCCTCAGGCAACCATCAAAAAGCAAAATATTACAATTTAACAAATAAGCACCAACTGCGTACCAAACCGTTAAACACTGCAGGAGTAAGCAATATGGTCTGGACAATTTATGGACTATGGTGCTAAAATTTGGAACACTTTGTTAGGGATGGGTGGGTGATTGGACAGAAGTTTAACTGTAAAACAACAGAGGCCCATGAAATGCAAAGTTAAGTACTTGGGTCATGCAATTTTTATGATTTACAGTATCGTTGTACAGCCTACAGGTCTGTGTCTTAGTTTTTTTGTTTTTCGTTTTTTTCATTTTTTTTGGGGGGGGGGTGTTTTTTGTTTTTTGAGCTTTACAACATGTGAGCTAAAAATATTATTTTAATGTGATATTGAGTTGCCATACTTTCATATGATTTGTCTTTGTTTTATACTAAGGGCATAAGGAAAAAATAAAATAAATCAATAAAACCACAAACAAAAAGAGGGCCAAATGCATTGCGAGTCCTTAAGCAGTTTTAAGTAGAAGCCTTGTAAACCAATAAAAACAACAGTTGTGCTTTGTGAAATAGCAATCAATACTTGCATTTCCATACCTTTGCAGGAACTGTTCCAGCTTTAACATTTTTAGTGTTCAAGTTATCAACACGGACGAACGTTCTGTGATTTCAATCATTTTATTGTGCTTGGGTATAACATTTTTCATTTTACACTTCATATGTTAAGTCTCTGTGTTTTTATCATACCAAGTTAATAATTGTCACTCCATACGCCATTTGTATTTCAGTCACTGATATTACCATGTGGCTAGCGTTTTTGAAGCGAAAACTAAATTTAAATAAAAGTATTGTACTGTACATGTATTGTAATTCCCAATATCTGGTCATTTGAATGATGATGTTGATGCCTAAAAATTACAACCATCAAATAGACTCTTATATCACCACCCACCCACCCCCGCCCAATGTATTGGTATTTGACCTCAAAATGTAGTAAAACTTTCATACCTGACTCGCATACTTAATATTTTACCTATTTTACCTGAGAATACAATTACACTTCGATACTTGCTTGATAATGTTTGTGTCTTTTTACTACAAATCAGGCTGACCCTTCTCTTACTCATGTATACTGAGTATTTCACCTTTTTCCCCTGAGAATACACGATTAAATTTTGATGCCTGGCTCACAAAGTTTGCATGATTTATCTACAAACCATGCCAAGCAGATTGATACTCTTATGTTATATACATGTATATACATATGTGTGTGTGATTAGTATTTCATCTGCGAATACAATAGGAAAGGTCAGAATTAGCCCTAAGGTGTGTATTCGCCTCAATACACAACTGAACACATACTTTTGGACGGATAGAACAAACCATGAGCACCAGGTAAAGTATTCCCTTATATTTCTGAAACTAGTACTCCATCTATGTCACCTGAGCAAACCATGAGCAACAGGTAAAGTCTTCCCTTATATTTCTGAAACTAGTACTCCATCTATGTCACCTGCTGATACAAGGGCAGTTTGATACCTGGCTGACAAGTTTTGTGTCATTTTGCCTAGAAATCATGGGAAGCCGGTAGACATCCCTTACATAAGCTGTAATTAGTTCTTTGTCTTTCTCATCTATTTTACCTGAGAACACAATTGCACTTTGAAACCTGACTCAAAATGTTTGCATCTCTTTTCTACAAACCATGGAAAACAGGTATAATCTTCTCTTATATATCTTTAATACAAGGGCACTTTAATACCTGACTAGATAAGGTTTGTATCTTGTTTCTACAAACCATGAAAAGCGGGTAGTACCCTTCTTATGTTCCTGTATTAGCATTTCACCTTTTTCACCTGAGATTACAATTGTACGTTGTTACCTGAGTCACAAGGTTTGTATCTTTTTCCACAAACCATGGGAAACAGGTAGACTCTTCCCTAATGTTTCTGTACTAGTATTTCCCCAATTTCACACTAGAATGCAAATGTGCTTTGATACCTGACTTAGAAGGTTTGTATATTTTTATCTACAAACCATAAGAAGCAGGTAGAATCTCCTTTCATGTTTCTGTTATAGCATTTCATCTACTTCACGTCAGAACACAATCGTGCTTTGATGCCTGACTCACAAGGTTTGTATCTTTTTTTGCTTTTATTATTATTATTTTTTTTGTACAATCATGGGAATCAGGTAGAATTCCCCTTATTTTTCTCAAGTAGGATTGCACCTGCTTTACCTGAGAATACAATTGGGCTTTGATACCTGGCTTGTAAGGTTTCTATCTCTTTCTACAAACCATCGAAAGCAGGTATAATGTTCCCTTTTATTTCTGTATCAGTATTTCACCTGTTTCACCAGAGAATACAATAATATTGTACTTTTAAACCTGCCTCACAAGGTTTGAATATTTTTTCTACAAACCAGTGGAATTAGGTAAACTCTTCCCTAATATTTCTGTATTATTTTTTTTACATATTTCAATTGAGTATATAATTGTAGTTTGATACCTGACACACAAGGTTTGTATCTTTTTCTACAAACCACGGGGAGCAGGTAGACTTTTCCCTCATATTTCTGTTGTAGTTTTACATCTATTTCACCCGAGTACATAGTTGTACTTTGATACACGACTCACAAAGTTTGTACCTTTTTTCTACAAACAATGTGAAGCAGGTAGAATCTTCTTTTTAATTTCTGTATTAGTATGTCACCTACTTTACCTGAGAATGCTATTGTACTATAATGCCTGTCTCAAAATGTTTGTACCTTTTTTCTACAAACCATGTGAAGCAGGTAGACTGTTCCCTTATATTTCTGTATTAGTTTTTCACATATTTCAACTCAATATATAATTGTAATTTGATACCTGACTCACAAGGTTTGTACCTTTTTTCTACAAAACATGGGAAGCAGGTATAGTCTTCCCTGAGATTTCTGTATTAGTAACTCACCTAATTCACCTGAGAATACAATTATATTTTGATACCTGGCTCATAAGGTTTGTATCTTTTTTCTACAAACCATGGGCAGTAGGTAGAATTTTCTTTTTTATTTCTGTATTGGCATTTCACCTATTTCATTTGAGAATGTACTTTGATACCTGACTCACAAGGTTTGTATTTTTTTCTACAAACCATGGGAAGCATGTCGACCCTTCCCTTATATTTGTATGGATATATAGTATTTCACCCTTTTCACCTAAGAATGCGATTGCACTTTGATACCTGGCTCACAAGTTGGCTTAAAAGGTTCATCTTTTTTCTACCAACCATGGGAAGTAGGTACAGTGAAACCAATTTTGAGAGACCACTGTAATGAAAGGCCCTTTAAGACCATATTTCCAAAGTCCCTTTAGTTATCTTTTCCATGTTATTGAACCGCCATTGAGACCACCTGCCTTATGTGAGCACTTTAAGCCTGCCCTATGGGTGGCCTCTCTAAACAGGTTTCATTGGATGGTCATCTCTTACTTGCCTATATTTGTTTCACTTTTTTTCTCATGAAAACACTATCACATATGGATACCCGACTCACAAGGTTTGTATCTTTTTTCTACCTTACTGACAAGGCTTGTATTTTTTTCACACACCATAGAAGTAGGCAGCCTGTTTTCTTATATATTTGTTTTTAACATTTCCCCTATGTAAGCGGAGAATACAACTGCACCTTGATACTTGAATGATGATGTCTGTATCTTTTTTTCTACATCCATACTTAGAATTTCATCCGAGAATACAATTGTACTTTGGTACCTGACTGAGATGGTTTATATCTTTTTCCTACACTATCTACAGACCGTGGAAGCAGGTGAAGAGGTTAGACTGATCTTTTATAATTATATTTCAATAGACTTGCACAAGTCCCTGGTGCATGTCCCTATTTTCCCATCCCGCGGTCCCACCCAGAAGTGCGATACATTTTCCCCTCAACAAAGTTAACTGAATAATATTATGCCAACTACACGGTGTTATTAAGTAGGTCCTACTATTATCATTTTTTTAACTGGTCGACACTGCCGCCGTGTCGGTTTCAACAGTAGCAGCTATTGAGTCCTGGTCAGTTCTAATCCCATTATCATTGCGAGTGGAAAGTGGCCTTCGATGAATGCATGGCCAGTCACTGGCCACTCAAGCGAGACAAAGCTGACCATCTCCCTCCGGCAGCCGACACTGGACGCCCTCTCAATTAGCTCAATTAACAGCTTCTGAAGAGGAGTGCGTTATGACCGCTCGCTTGTCTGTGTGATAAGGTTTCACGCCAGTAATTCAACCTGTGGAAACATAGACGAACAGAGCTATCACCTTCTAGTTCACTCAATGGATTACAAACATGTATGTTTTATACACCAAAATGTTCCCAAGAATTTTTTACATCAAATAAACACCAGAAAACATGGGCATGAATGGGACATTTTTCAGCAAATTGCCATGGCAACCAGCTCTGCATAGTACTACTTGCAGTATCATTGCGCGCACACAGTGTTGACTCCAGCTGAATCACTGTGTATACTGGAGCCAGTGTACATACCTTTATAATATTCATGTCAGCTCAAAGTATATATTGTTTTCCACTATCAAGCCAAAATCTACCTTTCTGGTAGCAAACGTTTTTAATATACAGCCCCTTGCATCCCTAGGCCTGATATTTTATTGTCACTCTCCAATCATGTTACCTCAGCACAGGCATAATTACCCCCGGGGAACCATAAGAAACACAGTGTAGACCGCCCGGCGCTAATCATCTGGAGTCAATGTTATCTGGTTATATACACGTACCACGCGAATCAGCTAGGTAAAGCTACGACGTGTGTTTACTTAAAATTTAATTTGGCAATGAGGGTTGAATCTCCCTGCAACTTTGGGCAAGGTAAATACCATGATGTACCAGGTTCTTGGCTCTAATGTGTGTGTTGTACACATATAAAGTACCCCTACCCATCAAGATTTTGTATGGTCTTTGTACAAGCAGGCATTATCTGGTACATGTATGGGATGCTAGTTTTCAATTTTTGTCAAAATTTAGGTGTGTGTGTGTGTGTGGGTTTTTTTTTTTTTTTTTTTTTTTTTTTTAATTTTTGAATTAGAATGTACTTAAACCTTCTCTGATTATAAACGAAAGCATGAAAATCCTATGTATTTTCAGTGGTGCATGTAGAGACTCAGACCAGCCCTGAAGATACTGCCAGTAACAGGCCTGGAGAAACTAGGACTCAACCGAGCACGGAATCAAAGAAAGGTCTGAATGATAACTGTCTGCTTATTGTGTTCATTATCAATATGTTGTAATATTTCAATGGATTATTTAATAGGTATAAACATGAAAGAGAAAAATCTTATCAAGCGTGTCATTCATATTGTTATATATTGTAAATGCAAAATTTATGGAAGGCTGTGTTGAGATAATGATGTTTGTTTTTACTTAAGTTCACTCAGATTTTCTGGAAGATTTTTTTTTCCAAAATACACTGTTGGGGGGGGGTGTTAACAAGTACAAGTCCTGCTTGAGAGGTACACATAGTAGACTGTATTATAAAACAAGATTGATGCAGGACAAAATGCTCTGCCACTTTTGGTTCATAATAAAAAAAATGTATGCAAAATTCAAAATGCAGCATCCTTTTAATTTGTAAATTTTCCCTTCTACTTTAAAACTTAAGCAGACTGTTATAATGAATAAACTGGTATTCTAAAATGTTACTTTGCATGCAGATCACCATTTTTATTATTTGTCACATCTTTTACAGAAACTAAAGAAATTGGAATACAAGTTGGTCCATCAAGTCTCCCTGCAAAGATAAACATGACAGGTAAGCATTCAAACAACATAAAAGAAATATAATATGACATTTTATTTTTTATTTACAAGTACACTGTGTCTCTGCAGTGGATCATTACAAGGTATGTAATATTGTGCACACAATATATTTCCATTTACTTATATAACATTCACATTGTGTCCCTGCAGTGAAAACAAACCATATCATTACAAGGTATGTGATATTGTACACACAATATATATTCCCATATATTTATATAATATTCGCATTTTCCACGAATCGCCACACCCACTCCAAACCTCTTTAAAGTCAATGCACACATGATCAACATCTTCACTAACTTCTGAACGAGTTTTGTTGTCCGTAGCGCACAAAATCCTCTGAATCAGACTGGCCTTATTTCCATTTTTTTTTTCTTCCCAAATTTTGCAAAATTTCCTTCAGTTGCACCACGGTCATACTAGATAAATCACTCTCTGAAAACTTCGTGTCACCCATTGTGGACATAGGCTATTGAATGCGTATCTCAAGTGTATCCCCGCAAACGATGTTTTTGACGCAAGAGGCGCTGCTCGCAACTGTATACGGCAGTGCCGCCCTGGCGGTGACAAAGACTGAATTATTAGGCGTTATTGTGTACTGGTTTGTGTATTCAGCTGAATACACCGAAATTGCCAATTGTGACCGCCCCCCCCCCCCCATATTGCATCACAAAGTCATTATTCCAAATATTGGTCTATTTGGCAAATGTGGTCATGCAAGTTGACTGCAACATTGTTCACTATGTGTCCATCTTGTAAGTCAGGTATCAAAGTAGAATTGTATTCTCAGGTGAAATAGGGGAAATACTAATACAGAAATAAAAAGGAAGATTTACCTACTGGCCATGGTTTGTACAAAAATAATACACACCTTGTGAGCCAGGTATCAAAATATAATCGTATTCTCAGGTGCATTAGGTGAAATACTAATACAGAAATATAAGGGAAGACTATACCTGCTTCCCATGGGACCCCACAATGAAATAGAATGGGTTTAAAGATAGTGATAAAAGCATCAATAAAATGCAAACTGCCCATGACCAGGTAGTGTATTTCACTCCAGTAAACGCATGGAAGACATTTTATGGTAATGTACTGTTTTATGTCCCAACAATCGCCATGTAATGTTGAGAATATCAAAGTTATGTGATCCACTAAGTGACAAAAATAATAATGTGTGTGTGTTTTTTTTTTGTTTTTTTTTTTGATACAACAATCTCAATCAACTCCAATGGGGAGGTCTGTGTAGCCAAGCATCATCACATCTACAAATTAAACACAAAAGTATATTTGTTGTGTACATGTTTTGATGACAAGAACATTAACATCCTTCTGATGTGTAGATATGATATAAAGTTTGATAACATGTTTTACTGGGTGGAGTTTTCAGTTTGTAACACGTTATCTGATCACATCTGAATGTTGATACGGAAATATCGATCTCGTTAGGATGCACACACACACACACACACACACACACACACACACACACATATATATATATATATATATATATATATATATATATATATATATATATATATATATACATATATATATATATATATATATTATATACAGGTAAAATGTGGTATAGACTTTCAGTTCATGTTTGAAAAACAATTGCGATTCGATTTTTTTATTTTTAAGAAATATAAGACTCGCGCATTTTCCTTGGTATTTAATCGTACATCAGGGCAAGACTATTCGCCATAACTTTGCACAGCAAACTGATACTTGGAAGGAGAAAAAATTGTTTTCATTTCTGAATTCTTTTTCCATTATAAAGATGACAAGAAAAATTACATAAAAAGTGATATGCCAGATGTTACAATTTTCCTGTCGCGGGATTGTGTGAAATGCTCAAATGCACCTCTCACCAAATCCTAGAATCTTCCCACGGAAATGGATCGTATATTGTACACAAATTCAAAAAGCTGACAACAGAAAATATTCACGGAAATTGCAAAATGTGTACAAGGAAGCATAAAGACCAAGGTTATCCATCATATTATCTCTATCTCACATCACATCCTTGTGCGTGCCATACATAAACAAATTGCAAAACGTGTACAAGGAAACATATAGATATAAGTTATCCATCATATCGTCTTTATCTAACATCACATCCTAGTGTATGCCATACATAAGCAAATTGCAAAACGTGTACCAGGAAACATACAGACCTAGCTATCCATCGTATTATCACTATCTCACATCACATCCTTGTGTACGTGATACACAAAATCTCTAATTATTAGTTATCCATCATTTTGTTACTATCTCATATCACATTCATGTGTATATGTAAAAGCCTACATGTTTGCTTCTAAATTCAAATTTGATAAATATGATATGTTCTTTATATTAAATGAAATAAGGACGTTCATATATGCAATGATTTAGAACTACAGAACTACATGCACTTTAATCACATGTATAAATGTAGCTTGAAACATGCTTGCTGGACTTTATCGGGTCGAAAACGAAAACCGCCACAAAGAACTAAATTATGTATTACAATGAAAACTATTAAGTAACAATCTTTTTAAGTGATCAACCACCGAACCGGAGTTCTGGGACTTATGCCAGGAAATTCACGGACAGGTTTCGGTGCATCATGCACGCATGGTTCCAGCGACAAATAGTCAATCCTTTTTTTTTTTCATATGACATGACATGTTCTGGTAAATATTATGACTTTTATGTCAAAACACTCTATTCAGGACCCATTTTTTTTTCCAACGAAAGATTATTTTTCCACACGAACACTACCTATGAAGGACTTGTCCTCTTGGTCCTTGGCGCTGATAATTTTGTCACCAGAATTTCCATGAATCAGCATCAATTTCCTCAGGCATGACTGGCTTAATTTTATTTGTTTGTTTACTTATATGCTTGTTGGCTTGTGTACAGAGTTTAGTTCAAGGATAAAAATGCAATAGTTACCGTAAATATTATCACAAATGCAACATGTATAAAAGTGTGCTTTCTAACACCAGTTTTACCTGTTCGCTCTACCTTGGTATCTTAGCCGTCCGCTAAGCAGTTCTACAATGTATTTGAAAAACTACCCCGTTACAACAGGGGCACCAATCAAACGGGGTTATTTGGTGCGTCCATACATTCCTTTGAATCCATTTGTAAAATACAATTACAAACTATAAAAGTTAAAGTGTTCTGTAGATTAATTCCGTTAGCTAACATAAATGATGTATGTACATGCATAATATGATAATATAAACCTCATCTTGAAAAAACTTGCTCGTGAAATTCTGAAAATCCCAAATTACTTCCTTTATCAAGTTGTGACGTTTTCGATCAAGAAACGAAAACAGTAAAACGAGAAAACGCTAATACGAAAACACGAAAATGCGAGTGCGAAAACACGACATATTTTCTGATGTGTTTTCGCATTTTCGCCTTCGTGTTTTATATTTTAGTGTTTTCGCATTCGTGTTTTCTTGTTTTCGCTGCTCCATTTTCTTATTTTCTTGTTTTCGCCTTCGCATTTTTATGGAGAGAGAAAAAAAAATTTTAGTTGGCACTTTTGTGCCACCATAACAGAATTGAAAAAGAAGATTCTACCTGCTTCCTGTGGTTTGTAAAAAATAGTACAAACCTTGTGAGCCAGGTATCAAAATATAAGTGTATTCTCAGGTGAATTAGGTGAAATACTAATACAAAAATATAAAGGATGACTATGCCTGCTTCCCATGGTTTGTTGAAAAAAGGTACAAACCTTGTGAGTCAGGTATTAAAGTACATTTGTACAATTGCATTTTCTTGTGCAATAGGGGAAATACTAAAACAGACATATCAGGGAAGTCGGTACCTGCTTCCCATGGGTTGCAGAAAGAGACATAAACCTTGTAAGTCAGGTATCAAAGCACGATTATTTTCTCAAGTGAAATAGGGAAAACACTAATGCAGAAATACATGTATAAGCGAAGACTATACCTGCTTTCAATGGTTTGTAGAAAAAAGATAGAAACCTTGTGAGTCGGGTAACAAAGTACTATTGTAATCTCAGGTGAAATGCTAATACAGAAATGTAAGGGAAGAGTCTACCTGCTTCCTGTGGTTTGTAGAAAAAAGAGGTACAAACCCTGTAACTCAGGTATCAAAGCACAATTGTATTCTCATGTGAAATAAGTGAAATGCTAATACAGAAACATAGGGAAAGAGTCTACCCGCTTCACATGGTTTGTACAAAATAGGATACAAACCTTGTGAGTCAGGTGTCAAAGTACAATTGCATTCTCATGTGAAATTGGGGAAATACTATTACAGAAAGAAAAAAAAAAACATTCTATTTACTTCCTATGGTTTGTAGAAATATAATACAAACCTTGTGAGCCAGGTATCAAAATATAAGTGTACTCTCAGGTGAATTAGGTGAAATACTAATACAGAAATATAAGGGAAGACTATACATGTTTCCCATGGTTTGTTGAAAAAAGGTACAAACCTTGAGAGTCAGGTATCAAAGTGCAATAGCATTTTCATGCGAAGTAGGTGACATACTAATACAGACATGAAAATGAAGATTCTATCAGCTTCCCATGGTTTGTAGAAAAAGACATAAACCTTGTGACTTAGGTATCAAAGTACACCTGTGTACTCAGGCGAAATAGGTGAAAACTGCAACAGAAATATGAGGGAAGATTCTACTTGCTTTCCATGGTTTGTAGAAAAAGATACAAACCTTGCCGGTCAGGTATCAAACTTCAATGATATACTCAGTTGAAATATATGAAAAACTAATACAGAAATATAAGGGAAGAGTCTACCTGCTTCTCAGGGTCTGTAGAAAAAAGTTTAAAACCTTACCAGCCAGGCATCAAAGCACAATTATAGTCGAAGGTGAAATAGATGAGATGCTAACACAGGAACATAAGGGAAAATAATACCTGCTTATCATGGTTTGTGGAATAAAAAAGATACAAACCTCGTAATCATTTAACAAAATAAAATTGCATTTTTATGTGAAATAGGGAAAATACAAATGCAGAAATATAAGGGAAGACTATACCTGCTTCCCAAGGCTTGTAGAAAAAGGTACAAAACTTTGTGAGTCCGGTAACAAAGTACTATTGTAATCTCAGCTGAAATACTAATACAGAAATATAAGGGAAGAGTCTACCTGCTTCCGATGGTTTGTAGAAAGAAAAACAACAACAAAAGTTGTAAGTAAGGTATCAAAGCACAATTGTATTCCCATGTGAAATAAATGAAATGCTAATACAGGAACATAGGGAAAAATTCTATCCGCTTCTCACGGTTTTAAGAAATAAAGATACAAACCTTGTAAGTCATGTCTAAAATTGCAATTGCATTCCCAGGTGAAATAGGGGAAATACTAACACAGAAATAAAAACGGAGATTCTACCCACTCGTCGTGGTTTGTAGAAAAATAATACAAACTTTGTGAGCCAGGTATTAAAATATAAGTGTATTCTCATTGAATTAGGTGAAATACTAGTACAGAAATATAAGGGAAGACTATGCCTGCTTCCCATGGTTTGTTGAAAAAGGTACAAACCTTGAGAATCAGGTATCAAAGTACAAAAGCATTCTCACGCAAAGCAGGTGACACACTGATACAGAAATTTTTGAAAAAGAATATTCTACCTGCTTACCATGGTTTGTAGAAAAAGATACAAACCTTGCGGGTCAGGAATCACACTTCAATGATATACTCAGTTGAAATATATGGAAACCTAATACAGAACTAGGAAAGATGATTTGCTGCATAGCAAATCAGTGTGTGTGTCTTTAAAGCATATTGGTATTGCAATGTACAACTAGGAAAGATGATTTGCTGCATAGCAAATCAGCGTGTGTGTCTTCAAAGCATATTGATATGGCAATGTACAACTATTCCATTACACAGGAGTAGAAATTGAAATCTATTATAGTATTAAAGATATTCAAGATTAAAAATTTCGAATACTGCTAATGAGCATAATTTAAATTGGTACAACTTTTGTATTCGATTCATTACATGTGCAAAGGTCAACAACCCCCTACTGGAAGTGGAAATAACACCTCTATAATAGTTTTGAAGATATTCAAGTTTTAAAATTTCATGTATTGCTAATTAGCATAATTAGATTCATTAGATGCGCAGTGGTCAATAACCCCCTAGTAGAAGTTAGAATGACATCTCTATCTATTACTTTTGAAGGTATTCAAGATTTAAAATTTCAAATGCCCCTAATTTGCATAATTTTAAACATCTTCATTCCTTTGTATAAAGCGGTCAAACTCCTTGTATGGATGTACAATCATGCCAAGTTTGGAGTTTCCATGCATAATAGTGTTCGAGAAAAGTGTCGGACAAATTTGCTGGTAAAGAAGAAAGAAAGAAAGAAAGAAAGTGTTGACACACACACTTTTAGTATACGGGAAGAGTCTACGTGCTCTCCAAGGTTTGTTGAAAAAAGTGAAAAACCTTTTTTGGGTGGGGGGGTCTTCTTTGATTAGTTTATGTACACATGCAAATATAAAGAAATGCCAGGTTTAGAAGTTCCATTTAGTTTCCATTTGTTCCGATAAACAAGATGTTTCTTGTGTTACGCTACAAAGTAGATAATTTTTGTCGCTGAACGCGACCAAATTAATGTATCGACGAAGTGGTAACAGCGAAGTGATATAGCTGCTAGATGACCACGCGACTTGCTACGGTATGACACTGCGACAGCGTTGATTGGCAACCAAGCTGAATGCGACGAACCGTTACAGGTTCGTTTTATACAGGTCAGCTATTCAAGTGAAAGAAACTTTGCAAACAAAAGAACTTAAACTCTCACGAGCAGAACTGGGTGAAATTATTCACTTCGTATGCATATTGTAACGTTTGTCACCCAAAATGAGTCCATGTGGATAGGGTCATCTTGACTAGTGAACTGTATGAATGACTTATTTTTTATTCCTCTTAATTCATATATATACGTTGTATACTTTCTTTGCCATTTTTTTTATATATTGTACCTCTTGTGTACGAATGAAATATATATATATATATATATATATATATATATATATATATATATATATATATATATATATATATATATATTTATATATATATATATATATATATATATATATATATATATATATATATATATATATATATATATATATATATATATATAAACACTCACTCCCACAAAGTAAAGACACTGCATTAATGTCAACACAAAATGCTGTTGGCATACTGTTACAACAAAGTGACCAAAGTGACCATTTCTGTGAGTGAAAATGACATCCACACCAACATTCACAACAATATGAATAACTTCAACTCGGCATCAGCTTCAGCGCTACACCACAGGCTATACTGTTTGAGATTGAATAGATGATTATTATAATATCGGGTAAAAAAAATACCTCGGCCTGCTATACAACCTATTTTATGGCCCTGTTTACGGAAAATGAACATGGATACAATTTTCTGTGATGATATTATCCAATTTAGCAGATGTTTACGGTTCGCTAAGCAGAACGTCCATGCCTATTCATATTAGGGAATCCCCAAACAGCTCGTCATATCCGGTTGTGACGCCATCAGCGACCCTAACAATAAAACTGCTTGCGGAGGTTTGTATCAAGTCTCTTCCGCTGAGGGGGAATGATTCCTGTCAAAGCCACCCAGTCTCGTTTCCGAGAACAGTTCTGTTAACCAGCGTCAGTTGCTTGCGTTGTTTTGGTGCTGCATGGTCTCACTATGTCAGACCATAGTATTGTTGAATATTTTGCTGAGCATGAAGGTTACAGATGCGGCTATTGTGGAAACAAGGATACCAACTATTCGCATGGTAAGTCCCAGTTTTGCTCATGGTATTGCCCACTGAGCCTCAGTGGGCAATACCATGTGAGGAGGTTTCATGATGATGATACATCATAATGTCAGTTATTCAGTAACTTTACGGTCGGTATCAGATTTTGGGAATGTAGATTTTGCATCAGTATAAAGATCACATCTTACCAAACTGTATAAAAGCAAAAGAGCATATGAGCAAACCCCTTTCCCACCCTCCTCTGTGACTGTTGTAATAATAATACGGTGGCTCTCCGCTTGTCTGCCGCGGGCCTGTGTCACTCTGTGACACAGGTGGCCCAGAAAAAAAAAAAAAAAAAAAAAAATCCATCCCTCTCACACCCTATCCCCGCCTCTAAGGCTCAGGCTTGATATGTTGTAGACTTGTTGTATATTAGGTCTCTGATATACGATAGTGAAAGTAAAAGTATTCTGCAACTTCTTGCTTGCCTAATTGTACTTAGACATGTTAGAATCTGGTTGAGGTATTATGTTTTGAATAAATGTGCTAATGACTTGCATTTTTTTCCTGACATGGCCTACCAGTTTTGCTGTTAATATCCAGAGATTGTTATTATTAAGTTAAGCTGCAATAATTATAAAGATTTTAGACTTACCTGTTTTGCTACATAATTTTATCTTTTGGCATCATTTTACATTAAAAGTTTTCTGTCAGGTTAATCCCCCCAGGGACTATCAGTATCAAGCAGCGGCCTACAACAGTTACAAGTTTGCGTAATTGTACTTCGAGTCTGGTTAAGAAGAATTATATTTTGATAACATGTTCTTGACTTAAATTCTATAACTTGCATTCTTTTCTGACATGTCAAAGTACACATTTACTCAATGTCAAAAATTACTCAAATTTGACAGTATTTCAAATGTCACAAATTTGACCCATTATGTTTAAACATTAACTCTGAGTTGGCAGTGAAATAGTTTTATTGTTTGAAGACTTTCAAAAGTGAGGAGTATGTGTGATCATGTGGTTTGTTTTACATTTCTGGTGCAGGATGGCCATTGTTGAGGTACTTGTTAGGATTTCCCATGGTTTGTACATATGGTCTAGCTGTGACTGTTTATTTTATATTCACTGGGACTAAATATAATGTCCCAGTTCGTCACTACTTCAGTTATACACTGGCAGGTGGTTTAGCTAAGGTAAGCAGTCCAGCTAGAAGGGGTACATACTGGTTCAGGGGTAAGGCAAATTATTCTTATCTGAACTTGTACTATACAAATTAAGTTATTGTGTTTGGTTTGACAGGTATTTTTTATTCATATTGGATCTCTATATTTATAAGCAAAATGTCACTTATTTAGCTAAATTCACCATTTGCCACATTCATGTTTATTCATTTTTATGTGGGTTGTCTTTGCTGAATATTAAGCTTAGACAAGGAGCCACTACTCATAGAAACATGTATGGTGCAGGTTCTGAAACATGTTCTGAGTACTTACATGCTGAAGACCTTTTCATTTATTTGGGATAATACAGCTTATGTCAAAATTCTACAGAAGAATTTGTGCAATATAGACAATAGTACTTCCATATTTACACAGGCTAGACAGTGGCAGAGTTTGGACTGCGGAAATTATGAATAGGGTAATGATTACCGGAAAGTGGTTCTGGACGAAAAGACACAAATACAATTCTGAGTCTTTTTATATTATACAGACATGCTGGTGGTATTCCTTTAAAAAACTACTATCAAGAAAATTTTAAGCAATACTATGTATATATGTATGTAGCAGCTAATAGCCAGCACATGTGCACACAGCAAATATTATGTGCAACACATCAAATATATAATCCTTTTGCTTTGTTAGGGATGTGGGCTCATGTGATGACTGTGCAAGATTACCAGGATTTAATAAACAGAGGATGGAGAAGGTAAGAACAAGGACATTAAAGAGGTGATATGATATAGTACAACTGTTTATCTGAACTTTAACACTGTTGGTTTCAAAATGTTAAAGCTGGACCTTAAAATATCTCAGGATTGTAACAGGTCATCTCAAGCACTTTGGTGTACATGTACTTTGCTGCAACTAGTCCCAAGCAACTCATTGTTTCATTGCGAAAAGTAAAGTTTTAAAGATTCAGCATGGAAGAGTTCTCAGTCTGACCTCAATATTGTCCCATGGCACTGACAGGTACCTGGCCCTTGAGACACGGCAAGTAAAACTTTAGAAGCAAGTTTTGGCCCAGTACATTCAGCTCTTGTAGACCCAGTATGTCTACACTCCAAACAGAGGGAATACATGTGCATTTCTCTTGCTCACATGCCCATCCATCCCCAGCAATAAGTGCAAATATCTAGAAATAGGGTATGGAGTAAAAATAAAGTAGAAGGGACCAGAGAAAAGGGGTACAAAACCAAATAAAAGGGCAGGGTAAGTCTCCCATCTGTGTTAAGCTACAGAAAACACTGATTCATTGTGTACTAGTTCTTTCTCCTGTGAATCTCCTGAAAGATATCTGCTTTTGAATTTATTTTCAGAAGTGGCAAATACTGTTACAAACCTACCATGGACAAGACCTGTTGCCCTCAATATACAATTCGCTGCAATGCTTTGGACTTTAAGCTTTCTAAGTCTCAAAAGAAGGTGATAAAAAAAGTTCACAAATATCTTAACTCAGGAGTTCGCAGTAATGGAGATGATAGTGGTAGCAAGGCATCCACAAGTTGTGATATGCATGAGATAACAGATAAGAAGCCATCAGATGTGAACATAGAGGGATTGTCATTTAAGAAAACTGCAGAGACTTGCAGCACTAGTGTACCAACCTGCATCAGTAGAGACAAGAAGACCTCAGATGGAGCAAGCACAAACTGTGATAGTGATGTGAAAATGGAGAGCTCAACAAATATAGAGGCTGTACAGAGTAAAAAAGATGAGAGCAAAAAATCTTCCAATTCAAAGAAAACACCACCAAAGCCAGGTATTTATTCTCATCAACTACAGATATCAACAATGATCAATGTTGTTCCATAAGTAATTAAATGTGAATTTAATTAAAATATGATGCTCTTATGAATTTGTTATCATAGTCATGGTTTTAATGCAAAACTAGTAAGGGTTTTCATTTCATTGTAATGTGTGAAGTAGTCATACATGTCTCAAATAGAAAAAAAGTTTGAGTACTTGGTGAATTAATGTGCAGTATTTACTTGCAAATGTGATTGAATATTTTTCAGACTTTGACATTAGGCTTGTTAAAGGTTTTTTCTGTTAATCCTGCAAGACGTTTTTGCACAATTTGGTTTAAACATATTTTATTTGCAAAAATACAATAGGCCAACGGGCACAATGCCTATATGAAACCATAATGAAGGCCTCTTGTACATGAATTGAAAATGCAACAAAAAGTGGATTACGTCTAGAAAACAAATAGAGAATGCACAGGACATATGATGGGAAAGGGGGAGAAAATAAAGAAATGGGTGTGCCTTATTTTCATGAATATATATATGTAGAGGTAGCAATAAGTGCAAATGTAGATGACTTATCACTGTAAAATTTTTACCTTGTGTCTAATTATGTAGCTTATTATGATGGCACAGTTGCAACCCAATGCCAGGACAGCTAAAACTTTGAATCTTCCAGTGGTGCTGATATATTTATGAACTGCTTTGAATACATCCTGATTTCCAGAATTATTTTTTTGAGTGTCAACAAGTAAGGTTTTCAAATTGAAGTCTGCAAGGGGTGTTGTTTTAGTTTGGAGTTCATCTCTCACCGTGACATTTGTTGCGCTGGAAGAAATAATGAAAGCTGTCTTCAGTTGAGGTACCACAGGAACGAAGTGGTGATTCAATTTAACAGATTCATACTGTGTAAATGTTTGTTCTGCTGGATACAGCAAATTCTCAGTCTGGCATGAATAATACCTATCCTTTGATCTCCAAAGGAAATCATTTCATTACATTTTGGCTTGGGTTCATTTATTTTATTCCTAAACTCATCCAAATCTTCAGAGTTTAAAACCGATTGTGAAAGAAGGTTCCATTGATGCACTGTAGCAGGAGAAAAAAATAGAATTATAGAAGGTATCTACGTGAGCATAAGTTGAGCTAATATCCTGCCTGGACCTGATATTATATCTGGATCGTTCTTCAACAGTATGTGGAATTAAATTACATAAATATGAGAGAGCCAGTCCATTAACTATTTTGTATATAAGTATGAGTTTGTGTTTCCCTCCTTCAGAAAGTGGCTTCCATCCCATTTCAGTATATATTTTATGATGGTTAGTATAGGTCAAAGCACCCTGAATAACTTTTGCTGCAGCCAGCTAAACACTTTCAAGAAGGTCCTTGTGTGACTGTCACACCATGCATCCCAGACTACATTGGCATATTCTAAGCAGGGTCTCACAAAAGAAAAATACAAAGGTTCAAGTGCACGTCTGTTAAGTTTTTACATTTTCAAAATACCTATCAATTTCCTTGATGTAGCTAGAAAATAATGAATGCCCGCTGACCAGGTAAGATCCAAAGACAATACATGTATAACCCCAAGGTGCTGGTATTGTTCAACACTGTTAATAATTTGGTGCTCAAATACTAGATTGGGGTGGTCAGTGGGCTTTTTCTTTTTATGAAATAAAAGTGCTTTGTTTTTGGTAGGATTAAATATTACAAGCCATTGGTTTGATCAGTCTGAAACTGGTGTAAGGTCTTGGTTTTGTGTGACCGTACTTTCAACTGGGTCATCAATTTGAAAAGAAAGGGTGGTGTCATCAGCGTAAAGTCTTTTTTCAGACTGCACAATGTCCGTTATATCGTTCACGTAAATAAGGAATAAGAATGGGCATAATACGGACCCTTGTGGGACACCTGCTTCAATATTACCCCCATTCAGAGGCTTTCCCTTAAATAATGACACGTTGAGAGTGATCTCGAAGATAACTCTGAATCCAATGAAGTAAAGGACCTCAGATTCCTGCGGCCTTCATTTTATAAATCAAGCCTGGACGATAGACTTTATCAAATACCTTAGCTATAGATATCTGATAATATTACAAAAAAACTTTTTTTTTGTAAATCAACAGCTTCTACAAAACTCATGATACAAATACATTAATTGATTTATGGTTCGATTACCTGGGATGAAACACGATTGCTTTCCTGATAGGGAGTAATGTTCTCTTAGAAAATTAAATTATGTGCTTGAAGACAGCACATTCAAAGACTTTGCTTACACAACTTAGAAATGAGGTAGGCCTGTAGCGACTACAAAGTTCATGTGGTCCACTTTTTGGAATGGGAGAGACATTAGCCTTCTTCCATTCTACAGGAAAAAAGGAATGGGACAGTGAAAGATTAAAAACTTGCATCAAAGAACATGAAATACAAGATGCAGCTTCCTTTAGCAACCAAGGGCTGATACCATCTGACCCACAAGCCTTATCTACATACGGAGATATTTTCTGAGGTGTTTTGTTGAAAGGATGTCTCATCTGGCAAAGTAAAGTGTTGTGTCATCTCGACAGTGTTGCAAGAAATACATTTGCTATAGCTGCAGTATCAGAAATAATCTAAATATTAAACAATAAAACAGGGATTGAAGAATTTGAGTCACCAGATATTAAAAATTTTACCATTTTCCACCAGTTTTTGCTCTTAAATTTTCACAGTGTAGGACAAATAAGTTAAATCTCTACACAGGTCAAAATTTTGATTGTCATGATAAAAGATTCATTTGTACGAAACAGTAGGACTTGCCTTAATAATATTAAGGCAAGTCCTATTGTTTTGTACAAATGAATCTTGATATTAAATATCAAGTTGTGCTTGGGGGGGGGGGGGGCAGGGACGGGACATGATGTAAACTGTCAAATGCCTTCTTTCTTCTGAGTTGATAGTGTTGTAGCACCACTTCTACAAAGTCTTAGGTAAAAGGATGTAAAGGTGGTATGGGAGTGCCATCTTGATAGTGCTGTAGCACCGCTTACTTACAACCTCTATCATACTTATATTAGAAGACATTGAGAAAACAAAAAATTGTACGTAGTGCTCATTGGGCTCCAAGACATGCACTTACAGAATAAGGTAATGTAAATGTTATGGTAGGTTGCATTTTGTAAAAACAAAGTACCAATGTTGATACACAATACTACAATCTTTATTCTTACTCTAGACCTGAAATTATGGATTGGGGCTCAAATTGTGAGTTCAAGGGGCTGCAAATATGCACTCTTATGTGAGCTAATATAGTATACATGATAAAGACAACACAGTGTTTGCTCTATGTTAAAAATGTGTGTTTTGTGAGTAAATCAGGGTTGTCCCCAGAAAAAAATTAAAGCTTAACAAATTTATGAGATGCCAGAGGCCGACTTGCGCCCAGCAGTGCATGGTGAGGCACTGCACAGCCTTAAGGGTCAAGCAATCTCTGCAGTGGATTCTGAGCATCTGAGGACGTTAAATTCTCATTTATATCATTGGTTGGAGATATGTAATTTTGCACCATCTTATTATTTTCCATAACTGGCACAGTATCCCAGGCTTCAAGCACCAAAGCCAAGCTCTTAGGCACAAGGCCTCTCCTAGTACATTCTATTCCTTTTCTAGAGGCTTTTGCTGTACTTTCAGATTGCAATTACTACAGAATAAAAACTGGCAATTTTGTTCTTTTTATTACAGAAAGTCGTTAAAGCAGTTACACTGATGATTTTCCTTGAACACACAGTAGCAAGAGTTCAACCCAATATTTGTTTTTTACTAATACTGTTCATCATTGGTAGTTGTTGTGATTTCACAGTCGATTTTCACTTGTTACCACTTACATGTTTTGTTGTTCAACTTTGTTGAAACTTGTTACTTTACTTTACCAAGCAGCAAGTAGAGTTTTAGGCATTGCATTCAATTTTGTCACAAATTGCTTTCAATTCAACTTGTTTATGAAAGTAGCCTTGATTTATAGGCAACAATTAACCACCACTTCAACCAGGTGACACTGGTGATACCCCTACCCTTGAGCAGATAATACAGATTATCTTGTTTATCTGGCCACAACTGTCAAGATCATCTGGGGGACCTTGAGCCAAAGGCAAACTAGAGATTATCAACTGACTGATGCAGGTCTTGACATTAATGATTTTGAGTGCTTGTCATAGGACAAGTGGGATAAGAAAATTACTTGTCCCCAGATAAAGTTACTTGTCCCAGGGCAAGTAGGAAAAAATTACTTTCCCCCTAATAAATTTACTTGTCTGACCATAATTTAAATGATAGTTTATTTATGACACTTTGTAGTAGTGTAAAAGCCATGTACATACATGCACCTATCACTTTTTTTAAACATTTCCATGTTTCTGATAAAAATAATCAAATAAATACACACAAATTGTCTAAGATGCCACATGAAGTGAGTTTGTAGCTAGTTTGGTGAATTTGTGATATTGGACAATTATTTGAAACATTACTTCATGTGTAAAATGTCATACAGCTAAAACTTGACATTGTCACAAAATATGCACACACTTTATTATACAGGCCTATTTTTGTGAAGAAAAAAAATGAATGTTTAGCCTTATTTACTTTTTCTTTCTTTAATTGTTTACTTCAACGCAATGAGATTCTTAATCTTAGAAGCCCATGCACATACTTGAAGTTATTATATGAAAACCCACCAAGATATTTTCCTTATATTTATTTGTTTTATTTATTTATAATCCAGAAGTGCCGGTGTTGGGTTGTATTTTATTTTAGTGTTTGAATAATTAATTATTTAATGAACCGTTTGTTTTATTTATTAGTTAAGGTGATATTGTCCATTCACTGCACAAAACATCCGTCTGCACTTTTGTAGGCCCTCAAAATGGCTCTTGGATAATATTGTACATGTTAGACTACAGGTTAAAACCTTTGAATACTGCTTTCACTTTTCTATATTATTACTTTATTTCATATTTATTCATAAAAAAGTATCATTTCCAACCAGTTTAAACAGTTCCATAATTTGAAAACAGTTACCAAAGAAAATAAACAAAAATATTAATAGAAAATATTACTACTATACACATGGTGCCATCTCGTGGCAGACTATTGTACCACAGGACCATTTTTTTTTTTTTTTTTTTTCAAATACTTAGTGTACTGATATGTATGTTTATATAGTTAGTCTGTGAAGGTGTGTTGATTGCTATATTCTCTTTGTACTGAATGAGGCAATAAAACTATTTGTATTCGTATTGTGGCAGGAAACCAAGCACATATAATAACTAATGAGCTTAGAAGCAAGACAGTTGGGTTTTAACCTGAAGCATATGCATTTCCTTTCAAGGAAGCACACTGTCAGGATTATCACACAACTAGTATCTAAACTATTTCAAGTTCTCGTGAACTTCAAGAACTGATCTTTACTTCGGTAGATAAAATACACATATTGTCGCCCATCTCGCTGGAATTTCCGCAAATAAAATCATTTGTAACTTTATGTTTGGTTGTTCTATCAAATCTTATTTTATGATGAGTAAAAACTATTCTTGGTATTATTCTCTTTCTATGTAGTTATTTTAAGGAGAATTAGTTGTTTATTTGAAGTTCTGGTTGTGCCAAACAGTTGGTTGTCCACCTGGAAAAAGTGGTTATCCATCCAGCATCGAATTTGTTGCCAGACTTGGAGTTTGATTTGTCTAAGAAATGTGTTATAGTTGCCTGCATGGTAGTCTTTGCTTTTGTTGCAATGTTTCATGTCAATAAACTTGCTAAATTAAGGCATGATGGACAGCAGACAGCAAGCAGATGCCTGAAGAGGATTACAAAATAAGGCGGCAACTCTCGCTCTCTACAGCGATGAAACCACAGCGTCGCGTAGAGAGCGACAACAGCAAAAATGTTGTAAACAGAGTTCTGATTGCCAACTCAGTACATGTAACTTATTTTTGACGTAAATACATGCAAATTTTTCTGTTGTCTTAATACATTATCTTATGTTAGACAGTCAAAGGTCAAAATCTTGGGCAATAGTGAAAGATTTACAGTAAAAATTGAAGATTAACGGGAAGCCAAGATAGCTTGAAGGGAAAACTCATAGATTGTCAGCTAAAATCAAAGCTCAACGGGACCGTAAAGCTATAAAGCTTCAGGGACAACCCTGGTAAATGCTAAAGGAAATATTTACCCTTGCATAATGAAAGCCTGTATGTGTAAAAACAGGAGCTGGCGCAGACCCAAACAGGCCGCAGTGCAAGAAAGCCAAGGTGATGCGACTGGAGAAAAGACAACAAAAGCTGATGAAGCAAGGAAAGGCCCAGGCACACCCTGTGGTAAAATCTATATTTATGTGCATGTATTGATTTAGATTTGACCCCATTACCCCCCCCCCCTTCCCCAAACAGGCCAAAACTGGCTTGTAGTCAAATGTCATCTGCTTGAATGTTTTTGACTGACTTCAACAGTAATGAAAACCAGTTTCAATGAGAATTATAGGTGAGACCTTTAAAGATTACATGCACATGGGTAAAGAGTTTTTCTTGGCATTGATTGGGTGCTTAGCACCTAAGTCATCCCAGGAAAGCTGTAAACTCAGTCGTAATTCAATTAAACAAGTGGGAAATAAGGTTCAGTTTTGAAAAGTAAAGTAAAATGTGCATATAATGTACATGTATTTTGTATTTTTGGCTTTCTTCAGTTCAATTCCCTGGAAAATGTTAAAGTGAAGAAGTATTTGAAGTTGTGCATGATTACACACTTCTTTAGAATGTATGTTGATATTGTACATAAATATTTCTGACCTAAACCCAGTTATTATTGTTGTACAACAATCCCTTTTTAATTTGGATTTCTCATGGACATCGTAACTAAAAAGTTCCATTGAAAGCTAGATTTTTCAACAGACCTAAACAGCATACTGTAGGATAAGTCACCATGACTCATTTTTCAAGGTCATAGATATTTTCATGTTTTGGAAGAATTTCAGAACTTTTCAACATTGAACCTTGAAATTTGATAAATTCAGGCTAATGTGATTTTGTTTTGGTTAATATTTTCATGTTATTGGATTTTTCGTGTATATGGTAACTGATTTTTTTTCAGGATGCAAAGAAACAAAAACACCAGGAGCCAAAGACTATTGAAGATTATCTGAGTGAAATCTCTGATAACCCAGCACATAGACTAGAGGTAATTTTGTTCATGAAATATGTTCTCTTTACATGTACATCATGCTTTTTGAATGACCAGTTTGAACATAAAGTATATTTTTTACTGGTGTAAAGATTATAGACCTCATTGAAATATTGTGTGAACTGCAGCTAAATTTATGTCATCATACATGTACTGAAAGGAAACAGATAAAGTTTGTTCCCTTTAAAATAATTTTGAGAACTGAACAAGAAACACAAACGTGGCAACGATGGCTGGGAACCTTTTTGGTTGGAACGTAATGCCCCAGCTTGTTTCCACTTCAGTTAAACATTGGCGGATGGTTTAAGTAGGATAAGCTGTCCAACTAGAAAGGGTACATGTTGGTTCAGGGGTAAGTCAAATTGTTCTTATCTGAACCTTTACTATGCAAATTTGGTAATTATGGTTTGTTGGACAGTTATTCTTCTTTGATATGCAGCTCTGCATTTATAAGCAAAACTTCACGTATTTAGCTAATTCATCAATTGCCACGTTCATATTTATGCATTATTGTGTGGGTTGTCTTTGCTGAATATTTAGCTTAGACAAGGAGCCCCTACTCAGAGAGACGTACGGGTAAAAGGCTCCGAAACATGTTGAGTAGTTACCCGCTGAAGACCCTTTAATTTATTTGGGCTAATACAGCCTATGTCAAAATTTTACAGAGGAACGTGTGGAATATGGACAATAGTACTTCTATGTATATAAGTTAGACAGGGACAGGTTAGCTTATGGAGAGTAAAGAGTTCGGACTGCGGAATAGGGTAATGACTACTAGGAAGTGGTTTTGGACAAAAAGACACAAATATAATTGTTCCCAGTTTCTCACTTACACTGAATCACAAATGAAATTCCTGCTAGATCTTTGAAAAGATGTTTTGCTCTAATGCTACATGTGAATCTTTCCACCCGATCTTGTGATTAATGTCTTGGTTAGTGCATTATATATGTTGGTCATTGGATTAATCTCATTTCATGAAGATCTAGAATAAAAATCAGCTGTGCCAGTATTCCTCTTTGTCCTGTCTGTCACTGTAATGAAGTCTCCTGTGACTTATGTACTTAAACATTTTTTTTTTAATCTTATTCCAAATCAGGGCTCATCACTATATAAGCAATGCTAGTGTCTCAAAATAGGATCATGTGTTAAAACTACCAGTAGCCGGGAGGTGGGATTTGTCACTTTATCTTGGATTTTATAAAAAATTTTTGCCGTCTCTGAATTTTCAGTTGAGGTTAGTTCGATCTAATCCCAGAGGTGAGGAGTTTGAGCGGACCTTCCAAGAGTCCCACAGGGTGTACAAAAAGTACCAAATGACAATCCACAATGACCCTCCTGATAAGCCTTCTCAGAGACAGTACACTCGCTTTCTGGTGGAATCCCCACTTAAGGTACTTTTATTCTCTGCCATGTAGATTAAGCTGGTGAGATCAAGTCCAGAAAGTGAAGAATTCCGAGAAACTTTCGATGAGGCATGCCAAGCATTTAAGAAATACCAAATGACCATTCACAAGGAAAGTGCGGAGGACAGTGACGAAGCAAGTTTCCGCAACTTTCTTGTCATGTCGCCATTGAAGGTACTTCTTAATAAATAGCCTGACCTCTAGTTAGCTGCTGTAAGTAACATAAAGAATTTATGAATAGTATGAACATTTGTGTTGAATTAACTGCATTATGCATGGGTAAGCTCATAGCTTGATCCACTCCAGACTGCTACATACATGTAATGTCAAAAGGAAAGTGGCCTTTCACACCAGACTAGGTCACTTGGAGTTGTACCCTATTGATTCATTGTACTTTGAGCTTCTACTTCATTTTGCCAAAGTGGAGAGATTGTATATTTATACTACATGCATAATCTTTCAATAGATACATGAAATTTTATTTGCTTCCATTGTTAAGTTCATCTTAATTGCAAACAATCAGTACCATGTATTTGAAGAAACGGCAAATCTAATTGCTTATTCAGTTTGGACAAGGCATAAGTGAAAATTAGTCTGCAATTTTTACCATAGTAATGGAAGCTGAGAGACCATCAGCCATTAGATACATGTGGTAAACATAGAATTGAGAGAATGCATGCATTAGCTTCTATATTATGACATGTGCAGTACCTGTACTTGCTTTGAATTGTTTTGTAATGCACAGAAAGAGAAAGGCCAGGGTGGATTTCGTCCTGGGTTTGGATCATTTCATCAGCAGTACTGGCTGGACGGCAAGTTGATTGCAGTGGGAGTCATTGACATACTGCCTTACTGTGTGTCCTCAGTCTATCTCTACTATGATCCTGAGTACTCCTTCCTTAGCCTGGGCAGCTACTCTGCATTAAGGTAAGACCAAGCTAAGTCATGAGCCCTTGTATGCCTATACTGTGACTCCATCTGGTTTCTTAACTGCACAGATGGCTGATTTGGTGTGGTTAAGTCAGAATTCATAGTGTTTCCGCTGCTATTTGTGTTGAGAATGCATGGCATAACACCAGGGGTGTGTGACAAATATGCACCTCAGAGTCCAGATCAATGAATCTGTATTTCACATGATAACTTGAAAAGTTTTTTTTTTGAGCTAGGGTTTTGATCTTGCATAGTCTTGGGTATAGTTCCCTGAAAAGGCAAGCTGAAGTTCAAAGATTTCATATTGCCCAGGTCCCATGTGTCCACCCATCATTCTGTCTGTCCAGCCATTTTCCAGACGATAACTAGGAAGCTTTTTGAATTCGGACTTCCAACTTGCTAATGCACTACTGTAAGGCCTAGGTCAAGTTCAAAGCCCACTGACCTTGACCTCTTTTTGCAAAATCACAGGGTGTTACAATACAAAACGTTGCATGATTATTCTTTTAGTTTTCTAGCTCTGCTTACCAAAGGTAGCAGAGCTTATACGATTACTCATGTCTACCTGTACCTACCCACCCGTCCATCTGTTAACTTTTTTGCTTGTGAGCACAATACAGTCCACAGTTTTTAGAATAGCCCCGTATAACTTTCAAGACTTATCAAGTGTACGAAAATCTAGGTGGAGTATAATATTGGTGGTGCCACCTGTGGTATTTGCATTATTTTGTGATCAGGAAACTGTTTTAAGATTGCTGTAATCCTATTGGTTACGATGGTGCATGTGGCAAAGCAGAAAATAGTTTAATGACCTGAGATGGAGTCCCCAGATCAGTGGAATCATAAAATTGATTTGTGGGCGGGGCCAAATCGGTGGAATGTAACTACTAGTTCCAAGTTTAACCCTTCCTCTGCTACAGACGAGAAAACTCGCCCAAAGATACTTGCTTTTCCAATGGTGCAGGGGAATCTGCCCAATGTAGCACATGCCAAAGATCGACTTTCATTGCATGTAATTACCGAGATATGGTATTATGGTACATTCTCCTGCAGATATACAACATATCAAATGGTTTTGACTGTAACCATTGAGTAATAGCGCAAAAATTATCTAAATATAGAGGTTTCTCTGCGGAAAAAAAACACACACAGAGATTTTATTCAGTACAGACCATGGCGGAGATTGATTGACAATGTATACCGGTGCACAAGTTACCTGTTTTTACATCAATTGCATGCAGTTTCCACTTAGTATTTCTTACAGTTGTTCATCAGGGACGTTCTAAATGTTTTCAAAATATCTACGCTCGATATGTCACTTAACTTCAGTACTTATGTGACATGAAAACATGAAAATACTGTTGGCTTGAATGATCAGCTCCACCATGCTTGTTTGCTGATAGTGCGCACTGTACATGCTTGACCACATGCAAACTTATTTGCATGTTTTCAGCCAATCAGCGCCTGAGCAGGACCAGAGTCTCGCTGAAGCAGGGCGAGAATGTTGCTGCCTTCTATTCTTAGATCTTTACCTCAGAGATAGTAAATTTATGCAAGATGACAATGTTTGGCAGGTGGAAATAAAGAATTCAGCCAATAGGAAAGCAGCATGATGATGTTGACAAGGTTCTGACATTTCTATTGATACTAAACATGCCTGGAACCAGCAAGAGAATCATACAAAGTTTGAGGCTGCAAAATATGCAAGTTTACTGCTGTTTTGCAGATTTTTATTGGCAAATGTACTGAAACAATTGATAAGATGTTTATTTGAAAGTGTGTATGAATAAAATCCTCACATTATGCAACAAAGTTGCTTCTGCAGCAAACTATGCGGTTTGATTAAGGTTCTGACATTTCTATTGATACTAAACATGCCTGGAACCAGCAAGAGAATCATACAAAGTTTGAGGCTGCAAAATATGCAAGTTTACTGCTGTTTTGCAGATTTTTATTGGCAAATGTACTGAAACAATTGATAAGATGTTTATTTGAAAGTGTGTATGAATAAAATCCTCACATTATGCAACAAAGTTGCTTCTGCAGCAAACTATGCGGTTTGATTAACATTGACGGGAAATGAGCATACAATGTCTTTGTTTATGTAAATAAATGTTGATGTGGATGCCCTGAAGATCCGGTTTGTGGGGCCATCCCAAGATAAATTCAGCGTGACAGACAATTAACCTTCTAAAATAAAAAGCAGACAAAAGGTTAGCAAGCAGTTACAGTCCACCGATTTGGCCATGCCCACAAATCAGTATCACGATTTCGCTTATCTGGGGACTCCATCACACAGTCCGATATTAACAGTCATTTATGTATTCTTTTTTAAGGTTGTTCGTTGAAAATAAAATTCTTGAACCTGGACTTTTGTCTTACTGACTTCATAATGTGAACAATAATCTTGAAAGAGTTACCTGCTCATAAAATAAGATAATTGTGGACTTTTGCTTCATTCACTGGTTAGTTTTATGGACCTGAAAAAGAATATTGACCGAGGCCGAATTGTAAAATATATGGGTCAAAATATGAATATCTTGTGACCACTCTAGCATCCTTGCTGTTTTATAGATCCTTATGAAATTTAGTAGGATTGTGGAGGAGGTCAAAGTCTCAGTAGCCTGTGATACAAGTGGTGATAATTTGACAGAAATTTTGAGTCAAAATGTGTTTAAAGATATGAAATTCCATATCTCGAAAAGCAATTGGATTAGACTTAATAATAAAATATATAGACCATGTCCAGTACTAGCATGTGTTTAATATTGGTGACCTTGACCTATTTTTGTGAGGTCACCATGCCTGTAAAGTTGAAAAAGGTGATTTTTTAATGTGAGGTTGTATTTTGGACATCACTGGCAAAGAAAATAAATTAATTTCAATAAAATTGCACATGATTCCATTGTACATAAAATTGTACTCAGTGACATACTTCTTGGATCACCTTGACCCATAATGGATTTTGGCGCTTGTCCAAGTTCATTGTTTTCTTCAAAAATTCAAAAGTACCCAGCTTGAACAAACAGACCGTGTATGAAAGGCTGGACCTGGGGCCCACATTTTAAATGGGAACAATTTTTAACCTCACTTAAAGGTCAAATTTAAATGGCCAGTTGGAATATAAGGGTCATCTTGTGAATGCTCTGCACCCCACAGTTTTTTAGTGAGGTGGCTTAGTAAGTGTATGAAAATCTGTCAACATCAATGTTGGTGGCACCACCGATAGCGTTATGTTATATACAGGTCAAAATGTTAAAATCTTTTGACCATTCCAGCATTAATTATGTCTCCCGGTGGAAGCCGGGGGACATATTGTTTTAGTGCCCATTCCTTCCGCTTCTTCTTAATCTTCTTGTTGTTCAGGTTCTTGAACACTTGGTTTCCGTGCGATAAGTCTTGAAGTACTTGACAGAATTTGATGAAACTTGGTAGGATTGTGTATCTAGGCAAGACCTAGGCTTGGATTGTATTTGGATGACCTTGAGCAAATTCTCAAGGTCACAGGGTCACTTATGTGCAATTGGTTTCCGTGCGATAAGTCTTGAAGAACTTGATGGAATTTGATGAAACTTGGTAGGATTATGTATCTAGGCAAGACCTAGGTTTGGATTGTATTTGGATGTCCTTGAGCGAATTCTCCAGGTCACAGGGTCATATGTGAAATTGGTTTCCGTTGGATAAGTCATGAAGAACCGGATGGAATTTGATGAAACTTGGTAGGATTATGTATCTTGGCAAGACCTATGTTTGGATTGTATTTGGATGACCTTGAGCGAATTCTCAAGGTCACAGGGTCACTAATGTGCAATTGGTTTCCGTGCGATAAGTCTTGAAGAACTTGATGGAATTTGATGAAACTTGGTAGGATTATGTATCTAGCCAAGACCTAGGTTTGGATTGTATTTGGATGTCCTTGAGCGAATTCTCAAGGTCACAGGGTCACATGTGAAATTGGTTTCCGTTGGATAAGTCATGAAGAACCGGATGGAATTTGATGAAACTTGGTAGGATTATGTATCTTGGCAAGACCTATGTTTGGATTGTATTTGGATGACCTTGAGCGAATTCTCAAGGTCACAGGGTCACTTATGTGCAATTGGTTTCCGTGCGATAAGTCTTGAAGAACTTGATGGAATTTGATGAAACTTGGTAGCATTATGTATCTAGGTAAGACCAAGGTTGGGATTGTATTTGGGTGACCTTGACCTAATTTTCAAGGTCACGGGGTCATTTATGTGAAATTGGTTTCATTGCAATAAGTCTTGAAGAACCGGATGAAAATTGTTAGAGTAATGTATCTAGGTGAGAGCTAAAATAGGATTGTAATTTTCAAGCAAACTTGGTCATTTATAATTTATCACCTGTAGCTTATTCAGAGAGGTAAGTGTTGCACCAGGAGACATTTGATTTTCTGTTGGAAAATCAGTCTGTTCTAGTTTTGTATTGTATTTGTGTCTTTTTGCCCAGAACCACTTCCTAGTAGTCAATATCCTATTCCGCAGTCTGAACTCTTTACTCTCCATAAGCTAACCTGTCCCTGTCTAACCTATATACATATGGAATTACTATTGTCCATATTGCACACGTTCCTCTGTAAAATTTTGACATAGGCTGTATCAGCCCAAATAGATTAAAGGGTCTTCAGCGGGTAACTACTCAACATGTTTCGGAGCTTTTTACCCGTACATGTCTCTCTGAGTAGCGGCTCCTTGTCTAAGACTAAGCTAAATATTCAGCAAAGACAACCCACATAATAAAGAATAAATATGAACGTGGCAAATGATGAATTAGCTAAATACGTTAACTTTTGCTTATAAATGCAGAGCTTCATTATGAAAGAAGAATACCTGTCAAACAAACCATAATTACTAAATTTGTATAGTACAGGTTCAGATAAGAACAATATGGGCGTTTCGAGTTAGGGATTTTTTTTAACACCAGGCTTCGCATGGTAGATTTTTACCCTCCGCGCATGCCCGACATGCCTGGTAACGCAATTCCGCGGTCAAGCTTTCCCGGGGTAATAGTAGGCCGTGACCAACACAGCGTGACAGCGAAACCCATAAGAGAATCGACATGCAACTTTGATCGTTCTGGGATTGCCCCATTCAGGACGGTGGCCACTAGGCTCTACCCCCCCCCCCGTAACCTGCATGAGGGTGCTCACGCCCGCGAGGAACCCATATTACAAATAATTATGATTTTAAAAAAAACAAAAGCAAAAAAACACTTTGTCTAGCCTGTGGAGCGGGTTTGTCTTTCAGGACGGTGGCCACTAGGCCCTTGCCCCCCGTGGCCTGACGACTTCCCCCTCCCCGTACCATACAATCAAATATACTCAAATTTTCTGCACTACCGGAACCCATAACCTACTTAAGAATAACAAAACCCATCCTGGCTAACTTTGTCATATCGACAGACAGCCAAAAAAATCCCACAACAGAACAGAACAGAACAGTGATCGTTCAGTTTCAGTGAACATGGCGGGAAATACGGACGACGGAGCGGCGATTTACGTGATTGAACAGACGGAAAATGAACTACTCAACAAATTCTCAAAGATGAAAGTGGTTGACCGTAAGAAGTTTCTAAAGATTGCCTACCTAATAAGCAAATGTGACTGGACACCCAAGAATGTTCAGAAGTACCACGAATCCAGGGGCTACCAACTTGCGGAACAGGGCCGCATCCATGGGGTTAAGTTACACGTGCTGTCCAACTTTGTTCCATGCAAACTTTTGTATGTGAAGGCACTTTGTACAAGACCAACTTCGCAAGGCGAGGCACTGAACCAGGTCTGGGGAATAGTCACGGAAGAAGGGGTCATCCATACTGGCTTTAATAATAATTATTCGATATTGATTTATTGTTTAATGTCGCCATTCTTAAACAAATAATAACAGCTGATCTGAAAATGCTTGAAGGCCTACAGTGTGCCAGTGATCAGGTAACAAAGTTTGCAGACAGTGTGTTGCGAATTTAAGTCAGGTGCTTCACTGTTAATTTCTGATTGCACCCGTCAAGCGCTAATCTGGTTAGTGGTCAGCCAAGCGCGGGGATCTTCAAAGCACTGGCAGAAGTGCGCCCTAAACTAATCCCTCAGAACTCACCGAGTCAATCAAGGGTGACTTAATGCATGGTTAGTTGTGCCACAATGCAGGCCCCAATTTGTATAGGTTTTGTCTCAGGTTTTGTGTCAATATTTTTCATAGTGACCGTGTTTTCTGCTATCTTTGGTACATCCTGGTATCTTACAGTTGTACACTGGCATGCTTTCTTGTAGTTACACTTGTAGGATATTGAAATAACCGGCGCTTAAAAAATGACAACAACTCTCCCGTGTTAACCCAATGGGGAAAAATGGCGAGACTTGAAAGTGTCCCCCGAGACTTGGAGAAACGTCCGTGACTTCGCGGGAACATAGTAGTCAGCGCCACCGGTGGCAAAAATTGTCCCTATCTCGGAACTAAGCTATTTGACTTACCCCTGAACCAATATGTACCCTTTCTAGCTGGACAGCTTATCCTAGTTAAACCACCTGCCAGTGTGTAACTGAAGTGGAAACAAGCTTGGGCCCTTATATTCAGTCCCAGTGATAGTAAAATAAACAGTTGCAACCAGACCACCTGTACAAACCAAGGGAAATCCCAACAAGGACTGCAACAATGGACATCCTGCACCAGAAATGTAAAACAAACTCTGTGATGACACCTACCCCTCAAACAATTAAGCTCTATTTAACTGCCAATCCTGAGTCAGTGTATCAACTAAATGTGTCAGGTTTGTGACATTTGAGAAAATACTGTAAATTTTGAGTAAATGTGCATTTAGACATGTCAGAAAAGAATGAAAGTCATCAGCATTTATGTCAAAAACATGTTATCAAAACAATTTTTCTTAACAGGATTTTGAGTAAAATTAGGCAAGCTTGTAACTGTCGTCAGTAGCTGCTTGCTACCTATAGCCCATGGGGGTTTGACCTGACAGAAAACAAGCTAGCCTAAAATGTCTGAAAGGTGAACATTAAAACAGAATGATGCCAAAAGATAAAGTTAAGTAGCAAAACAGACAAGTCTAAAAACTGTAAATTATTGTAGCCAAACTTTCTAATAATCTTTGGATATTAACAGCTAAATTATAGGGCAAGTCAGAAAAGAATGAAAGTCATTTGTATTTAAGTCAAGAGGATGCAATGAAAATATAATATTTCTTAACCAGATATCAAGCACAATTAGGCAAGCTTGTAACTGTCGTCAGTAGCTGCTTGCTACCTATAGCCCCTGGGGGTTTGACCTGACAGAAAACAAGCTAGCCTAAAATGTCTGAAAGGTGAACATTAAAACAGAATGATGCCAAAAGATAAAGTTAAGTAGCAAAACAGGCAAGTCTAAAAACTGTAAATTATTGTAGCCAGACTTTCTGATAATCTTTGGATATTAACAGCTAAATTATAGGGCAAGTCAGAAAAGAATGAAAGTCATTTGTATTTAAGTCAAGAGAATGCAATGAAAATATAGTATTTCTTAACCAGATATCAAGCACAAGTAGGCAAGCTTGTAACTGTCGTCAGTAGCTGCTTGCTACCTATAGCCCCTGGGGGTTTGACCTGACAGAAAACAAGCTAGCCTAAAATGTCTGAAAGGTGAACATTAAAACAGAATGATGCCAAAAGATAAAATTAAGTAGCAAAACAGGCAAGTCTAAAATCTCTAAAATTATTGAAGCCAAACTTTCTAACCATCTGGGGATATTTACAGCAAAATTTGTAGAAATATTTGATCAAAAGTACATCTTTGAATCCTCTTGACTCAAGTTTATTGTTAATAAATTTGGTTCTAGATGCAAAGTCCTGAAATTTAGAACAAATACGACCAAATCTCAAAATCTGTGACAAAAACGTATTATATCCAATAGTTTCCGAAATATTACTGTCCAGGAAAGGATAATTAACCACTTCAAAGTTAAACTCATCTATTTTGTGATAGACTTTAATACAAAACCTGTCATTAGTGACCTGAATATCCAAGTCCAAAAACACATCTCTGAAACCATCTGAATTGTTACCCTCCAAAGGGATATCTTTTGGGTAAATTTCTTCAGCAATTTCACTGAAATTTTGTACATTTATGCAAGCAATGTCATCAATATATCTTGCGTTGTTTGATAATTTTATAGCCATTTGAAAGTCCTTTTTCATCAATTTATTCATACACTTAAATTCAAGCCAGGTTAAATATAAATCTGCCAGTAAAGGGGAGCAGTTGCTACCCATTGGAATGCCTTTTATTTGTTGAAAAACCAATGGTCCGCATTGAACAAAAGTATTATCCAATAGAAATTTTATAGCATCTATCAAAGTTTCAACAGTGTGAGATTTAATGTTACTTTTTGAATATTTATTGTGTGACCAATATGCTTTCTTTGTATATGAATTAACATTTATGTATGGTTTACCATTATGTTTAAACATTTTGCTAATTAGTTCTGAAAGTGAACTTTTAACTTCATCTATGGGTAGATTTGTGTACAGTGTAGAAAAATTCAAACATTTGATATTTTTTGCCTTTACATCTTTGATTTTAGATACAAACTCGGAAGAATTGTTAATACTCCAAAAACAATTTATTTCACAGTTTCTAGAAATTGCATTACAGTATTTACCAAAATGATTCCTAATTGCAGTCAAACACAATGTTACTTCTTTTGATAATTGCTTTGTAGTACATTTTGAAGCACCAGCTATGAATCTAGATTTAAAAGGGTTTTTATGTAATTTGGGTATCCAGAACAAAAGTGGAATAGAGGAGTCCTCTTCAGAAATTTTGATATTAAAATTCCTTTTCATCTCATCTTTATGTGTATCTATCAAATTATCAATGGATTGTTTGTGTAATTTATAAACTTCATTTCCTCTTATGTCTGAAATATTGTTTATACCAAGTTCCTTTTTCAAAACATCCAGATAATATTTTTTGCAGATGATCCCAAAATTGTTACCTGCCTTATCTATGTTAGTGACTACAAATCTATCTTGTAGTTCTTTGACTGATTTAAAAACTTTAGGCATGAATCTTCATGAAATTCAGTGGAATTGTAGAAGAAGTCAAACACTTGGTTGCTTATGATTACCAGTGGGGCCACCTATAATTTGATGGAAATTATGAGTTAAATGTGTTGAAAGATTGAAAAAAAAAAATTGTATATTAAAAAATGATAGAATGAATTAGACATGGTAAATTTATAGTATTTTTTGGTGATGATTATCAGCAGAGCATTAGGCCCATAGGCCTCTTGTGTACTGTTCATAACTAGAGTTATTTCCAATAAAACTTGTATTTACCAAGGTTATCAATGAGGCAGGAGGGGGGAGGCATGGATCCAGCAATCTGTGATTGCATTTTAGTTTGATTTTTGTGTACATTTTTTTTGTTATATTCAGTACTGTCCACTCTTAGCTTGTCATAGCTGTCAAGTAAAGAAAGATGTGTCAAGTGTACAGTGTCGCCAGATGTACTCAACAGAATCATTCAGCTTTGTACACTTACTAGGAAATATATCACCCAGTCTCATGGTTACTTTGATAAACTAAGACTGCATTTAGTCAGGCTTGAAGTAAACCCTCAAAAATATAGTCTCAATTCATTAAAATTTATCAGTACAGTATACAGTAAAACCTCACTAACCAAACATCTCCGTATACTGAACACCTCTCTACAATGAACACCATTTCTCGGTCCCAAATATATACTTTCAATGCTATCAAACCTCCCTATACCGAACACTTCACTATACTGAACACTTTTATCCGGTCCCAAGGGTGTTTGGTATAGGGATGTTTCACTGTATATTTTTTCATGGTTTCAGAGAGGTAGCCTTCACAAGACATGTCCACAGTCTAGAGCCATCTGTGCAATACTACTACATGGGATTCTACATCCACTCCTGTCCCAAGATGATCTACAAGGTAACATCTACATTTCTGCCACTGTCTTAGACCCTGCATGACTTATGTAGTTTGATGTTCTACAGTCTCAATTATTTTTTTTGTCTTGCCAGTCTTAGCTGTTGGCAAGACATAGCACTCACTTTCTGTCCATCAACAAAAGACTTATTTCTGTCCCCCCTTAACCTATAGATAGATAGATAGATAGATAGATAGATAGATAGATAGATAGATAGATAGATAGATAGATAGATAGATAGATAGATAGATAGATAGATAGATAGATAGATAGATAGATAGATAGATAGATAGATAGATAGATAGATAGATAGATAGATAGATAGGTTGGGGATTTTTTTTTTACATGGTTATCGATTATCTTGAGGTCAAAGGTGAAGGTCAGAAGGCGATCAACAGAAAACGGAGGAGTGACATTATTTCTGACCAATATGGACCTATTACTTTCTAATTTGGTACAAATAATCTATGGGTATGAGAAATATTTTCTGTGTGGTCACGGGTGACCTTGAGGTCAAAGGTCAGGGTGATCAACAAAAAAGTTTGGAGTGGCATTATTTCTTCCCCCTGTGGACCTTTTTCTTTCTAATTTGGTACAAATAAGCTGGGGGTCTGAGAAATATTTTCCATGTGGTAAGGGATGACCTGGAAGTCCAAGGTCAAAGTCAGGGGGCTGTCAAGAAAAAACTTCTAAGTGGTGTTATTTCTGCTCCCTACCTTGTAATTTGTTACAGATAATCAATGAGCCTGTGGATTTTTTTTCTATGGTGCATGACCTGGAGGACAAAGGTCAAGGTCAGAGGGCATTCCAAAAAAACCTTCAGTGCCATTATTTCTGTGCACTATTGACCGATTACCTTTAAATATGATACCAATAATTTATGGATAAAAAAAAAAAAAATTCTGTATGGTTATAAATGGCCTGGTTTTCATTTTACAGTGGTTGTTAGATCAGCTGATAAGTCGCTGAGCTTTTAGGAGGGTAGGTCATCCGTGGTCCATCCACAAGTCACATTTTCGACTTCTTCTCAAAAACTATCAGCCAGATTCACTTCAAACTTGGTGGCAAAGTACCTTAGGTGGGTGTCTACCAAGTTTGTTCAATTGGTCACGCTCCAGTGATTTTTGGATTTTTTTATGATTTTGTTTTTTTGTTTTTTGTTTTTTTTTTTTTTGTTCTTTTGGGGCAAATCTTGAAATCTTATTTGAAACAGCTCACCCGATTGCTTTGATATCGCACAGGAACACTACTGGGGACTCTTAGTTCTAAATTTGTTCACCAAATGACGCTGCAAATTTTTTTCTAAGTTTTCAGCTCAGCTGACTTGTCCGTCAGCTGAGCTTTTGTGAGGGTCTGTAGTCCGTCGTCCATCCATGAAAAATACTACACTAACTCAACAACATTAGTCAAACAATGTCAAGATGGAGCTTGAAATGACAAAGTGTAGTCCTCAAAGTTTTTAAAGTGGTAAGAGGGAAAGTAAATTTGAGGGCCCTGGGGTAGATTAGGGAAATGCACCTGCATTAACCTAACCAGGTCACCCTCACAAAATACAGCTTATATATGTGTGTACCCGGGGTAAAGTATACTTATCCCAACTCACCTAGAGAATTTTCTCTAGTCCGTCTTAAGTCGGAAAACCATGATCATACTCACTTTTTGCAGGATTTCTTTCATTTCAACCATCTGAGGGACGACAAAATTGATTCAATTTGGGCAAAATCAGATCACCCAGTATAGTGGAAGAGGTGGATTCCAGCTAATATCTTAGTACATTTTACCTCATAACACCTGTAGTCAACTTTATGGTGCTAAAAATTGTATTAAAATTTACCTGTTTATACCAGTGTCAATATGGGGGAATAGTTTACTTTGACACTTAAAAGCTTCATAAACTATCCCCCCATACTGACACTGTGTAGATTTGAAACCTTGAAATATGAAAAACACGCGTAGTCAGTTATATTCGGGGCGTGGCATTATGGATTTGGTCATATATAGATAGAAAGAGTGTTTGGGGGCCAGAATATGGGTCCCAAGTTTCAGAGGGAGTGGCTTCATATTTTTGGGGGATTTTTAAATATGGTGTAACCATTACAAGCAATTCCTGTGTTAAACTTTCCTATTGAAATATTTTTTACAAAGATTTTCAAAAAAAATCATTAAAAAAATCCAAAAATCATTGGTTCATGACCATTTGAACAGCTTGGTAGAGAAAGTGTCATTGTTGGGTTTGATATTTCTGAATATGGGTCATGTTTTTCTACGTTAAGTGTATCATAGTAGAGACGTCTGTAATAAAATTTTGATTTTGAGTGATTGGGCCTATACATATTGGAAACACTAAAGTCTGTATTTAGTGAAGAATATTTCAAAGGTTGAGAGGACCGGTTTAAAACCACCAGTTGCCTTTTGTAGGTGACTGCCTGTCTCAAGTCAGGAGTGAAATTTATTTCTTCACATTGGTATTGGAAGATGATTGTTGATGCTTTGGTAACTCTGGAATCTCTTTGCTGTCACTGTTGGGTTTGAAATTTATGAATGTGGGTCATGTTTTTCTACATAAGTGTATCATACTAGAGATGTCCATCTGTAGAACTTCAAGTGTATAGTGAGGAACTTGTAGAAGTCTGCTCCTTGCATTTGATACTCTATAACAGTGATTCAATCTCTTAACTTATTAATTAAATAATGTTCCAGATTCATAGATATCGCAAAAACGATATAGGCCTATTTTCTACTTTTGCTATAAACTCAGCTGACGAACTAGTCAGAAGAACCAAAAAAGTGATAGGCCTACCAACTCCCTTTTTATTTTTTTGCAGAAGTAATAAAACTTTGATCTTTAGTGGCTGGGCTTTTACATATTGGAAACACTATAGTCTGTATTTAATGAAGAATATTTCAAAGGTTGAGAGGACCGGTTTAAAACCACCAGTTGCCTTTTGTAGGTGACTGCCTGTCTCAAGTCAGGAGTGAAGTTTATTTCTTCACATTGGTATTGGAAGATGATTGTTGATGCTTTGGTAACTCTGGAATCTCTTTGCTGTCATTGTTGGGTTTGATATTTATGAATATGGGTCATGTTTTTCTACATAAGTGTATCATACTAGAGATGTCCGTCCGTCCATGCCTTGTTGACGCCATAGCTCCAAAAAATACTCGCTTTACAGAGACCAAATTTTATCACAGCAGGTCATTGAGGTGCTTCACGTGCCTATTGAAAAGTAGGTCACTAAGTCATTTTTAGGTCAAGGTACTACATTACAGAAAAAACAGCATTATCGCAACGTCTAAAAAATATTGAATGTAGCTTCATTAATTATTTATGACAGTTGGTCCTAAGTATGCCCCAGATGCCTATTGAAAACTAGGTCACTGGGTCACACATTTAGGTCACAGTGCTGCATTCAAGAAAAATGGCCATACCATGATATGTTCAAAAATTAAATTATTCGTTGTAGTTGCAGGAATTGTTTATGAAGGTTGGTTCTAAGAATGCTATAGATACCTTGTGAAACATAGGTCACTGGGTAACAATGGTGCATTGAAGAAAAATGGCCTTTCCACGCTATATCTCCAAAAATACTCATTTTACAGAGACCAATTTTTTATCACAGAGGGCCATTGAGGTGTTTCAGGTACCTATTGAAAAGTAGGTCACTAGGTCACATTTAGGTCACAGTACTACATTGAAGAAAAATGCCATTAACACAATATCTAAAAATATTGAATGCAGCTTCGTCAATTATTTATGACAGTTGGTCCTAAGGATGCCTGAGGTGCCTATTGAAAACTAGGTCACGGGGTCTCATATTTAGGTCAAGTGCTGCATTGAAGAAAAATGGCCATACCAAATCTTCAAATATTAAATTACTCATTGTAACTTGGACCAATTATTTATGACAGTTGGTCCTAAGGATGCCTCAGATACCTAGTGAAACATAGGTCACTGGGTCACACATTTAATTCACAGTACTGCATCGAAAAAAAAAATGGCCTTGCCATAATGTCTGTGCTCATTGCATTTGCACCAAAGCTTTGTCATTAGGTCAAACAGAAGTAACCTTGACCTACCGGAGGTTTATTGTCATCACCTATGCGGCTGCCGTCTGTCTGTCCTGGCCGAGGGACTTGTGGTCACTGACCGGCTTCTAGTTTCAATTCAGTTACTTGTCGGTAAATACACCTTTCCTTGTTATTACTATGTAAGTCAATGGGCATTCTAATGCTGATTCACATTTTTGACTTCTCTGAAACTGTCATCCAGATTGACTTCAAACTTGGTGGTAATGTACTTTGGGTGGGTTTTTTACGAAGTCTGTTCAAATGGTCACACTCCAGTGATTTTTGGATTTTTTATGATTTTTTTGGTTCTTTTTGTGGCAAATCTTAAAAAGTCTTCTCTGAAACTGCTCACCTGTTTGCTTTGATATGATACTGGAACACTCCTGGGGACTCTTAGTTCTGAATTTGTTCACCAGGTGGTGCTGTGATTTTTTTTTCTAATTTTTTAATAATTTTTTTGTGTATTATTGCTATTTTCAACTTCTTCTGCAGAACCGTCACTCAGATTAAGCTGAAACTTGATAGATATGTTCCATGTGGAAGGGTCAAACAAAATTGTTCACCATGTGGTAATGCTACAGATTCCTGTTTTCAAAGACTTTTTCAATTTGGGTACTTGTTGATGAATGCACCTTTCCTACTGATTACTTTGTAAGTCAGTGGGCATCCTAATGCTAATTCACATTTTTTACTTCTGTGAAACCGTCAGTCAGATTCACTTCAAACTTGGTGGCAATGTACCTTGGGTGAGTCTCTACCAAGTTTGCTCAATTGGTCACACTTCAGAGATTTTTGGATTTTTTATGATATTTTTTTGTTCTCTTTTGGGACAAATCTTTAAAAAATCTTCTTCTCTGAAACCGCTCACCTGATTGCTTTGATAGCACAGAAACACTCCTAGGGGTTCTTAGTTCTGAATTTGTTCACCAGGTGGCTCTGCCATTTTTTTCTAATTTGTGATTTTTGTATGTTATTGCTATTTTTGACTTCTCCAGAACCATCACTCAGATTAAGCTGAAACATGGTTGATATGTTCCTTGTGGAAGGGTCAAACAAAGTTGTTCACTAGGTGGCACTACTGTAGATTCCTGATTTTTAACGATGTTTTTTCAATTCGGGTACTTATTAGTAAATACAGCTTTTGTATGGATTACTATGTAAGTCAATGGGCATTCTAATGCTGATTCACATTTTTTACTTCTTTGAAACCATCAGTCACATTCACTTCAAACTTGTTGGTAATGTTCCTTTGGTGGATTTCTACCAGATTCGTTCAAGTGGTCATGCTCCATTGATTTTTGGATTTTTTATGAATTTCTTTGTTCCTTTTTTGGGGGGCAAATCTTAAAATACGGCAAGAATATATGTACATGTCAGCTAAGCACAGGACTGTCACTGTCCTCTTGTTCATTCTTAGTGTGTGTATTGATTGCATAATGTCACTTATTTAAGGTGGCGATCTATTGAACGCATATGAACGGACATTGCTCACTATTTCTCACGATTGTGAAAAATAGGCAACATTAAACCATATAAAAGTATACCTTTTCTAAAAGCCGAGTGTCTAGCGCAAACGTAAATACCACATTTTTAAAAATCTATCTCACAGTATTTATTTTATGAAGCCACAAAGTCGGACAATCATTTGTGCCAACCTAAAGCCACTCCAGCGAAATTGGCAGGTCAACAGATTATCCGACGACCACTTCCGTCCGTTTTACCGCTAGCGTAGATTCTTGGCCATCAAAACGTGTTTTGTATTGTCGATAACGCAAACGAGTCCTGTTTTAGGTCACGAAAGATATTTATAGTTGTGCCATGTACATGTACTTTGGGTGAAAGCTCTGCGAATGATGGTGAAACTACAAAACTATTCCCGTTATCAACAAACAAAAACACCTTTTTAGAGAAAATAAATAACTTATCATACATGCAAAGTCTGAACAGAATCGAGGCAGTGGATTTTTCCCCAATTTCGCTGGAAGTGGCCGTTCCGTCGTAAAAGTCAACCCGAGAAAACCGGCTATTTCTCTCGGTCTGATGATCTTTGACCTTAGTCGGTCAATGCTGCCAAAACTATTTAAGACAGGTTCTATTTTTGAACTTCCGCGATAAGTACGACCTCCCTAGTTGTCTATCAATGTTCTAAACATGTAAAATATTGTAATTTATAGCTAAAAAATCACACATTCATAAGGAGGTACATCTCCTGTTCTTTTAAATACCCTCGTGGAAATTTAGCGCCATATGACGTTTTCGCGGAAGTAGGCGGAGTTACCCAGCGAGCATGCATACTAGAACGTGAGAGAGCTAATTATGCAAATGTGCCAAAGATAACTGCTGCAACAACCATGAAAGTTGACGATAGTGAGGGATGAAGTCTACAGTACAACTAGTGTCGAATGAATCGCACTATTCATGAAAACACCAAGCGGTAAATTAGAATCAGTTTTAAATTACCCCGACATGTCTCATTTTTCTGCAATTTTCACAGGTTGTTTTGCTTATTTACAACAAGTTCCTGCCAAACAGGCTTCATGCAGGCCAGCGGACGGGTTTCATATCACAGACTTGAAAAGCTAAACAAGAAACTAATAAACCGAACTTCAATGTTGACGAACGGTACATATAGCCTAATGAAACCCGAAAATGGTGAAATAAATTGTAGTCATAAAATAAAAAGATTGGATCACAGCCCCATCTCATAGCATTTAAAAATGTGTACATCCTCAACTTCTTCCCATATCTCGCCAAAATGCCACCGCGAACAGCACTTCAGCCGAGCGGACGGGGATGGAGCAGGGGCAGGGGCAGAGGCTCTAGTCACACTTGATTCACTATCCAAGGAAGTATACAGTGCACGCATAAATTTTTTATGCGTTGCTGATAAATGAGTTTTCCCGTTGTCGTCATCGAGACTGTCCGATTCAGATTCGGTGCCGGTGGATGTGGATGGTACAACCGCTGAAAGGCTGCATGGGCTCTTCAGGCCACGTTTGGTAATACGAGCCCCTGTCACTATCAGCAAGTTTTATCCTGATATCCGTGTCCATTCGTACAATATTTTTTTCTTTTGCGATCCTTTTTGCTTTTGATGGGTACGGAGGAACCGCTTGTTGATGCCATGTTGACAAGCTGTACAACACAACACACATGCTAGAATCAGACCGTGACCCCCTGACCTCGCTAGATATGTATCAGTGTGGACGCATCACAGGTCACGTGACCCAACAAACCGGCACGTTCAGTGGCAGCTTTGTTTACACTCCATTTTGGTATGACCGCGTCGGGAAAAACAACGATTTTAACGTCAATGTAAAAAGTATTTAGCAACGAAACAATGCGGAACTTAGAGTAAACTTGTTAACAGACCAGAAAATGTAAAGAGTGAAACATCGTTGATTTGTATGTTGTTCACTAGATCGCTACCTTAAAGTGTACAGGCTTCAGATACCATTATAATGTTTGATCTTACAATTGCATTACTGACAAATGCTGGCAAGACATTCATACCCCCTGGTCATGGCTGTGGGGTTTTTTTATTGTATTTTATATTTTTTCTTTATTTCTAACCTACATATTTTTAGCTCAGCTGACTTGTCAGCCAGCTGAGCTTATAGGATGGTCAGTTGTTTGTTGTCCATGTGTCCATCCATTAACATTTCATATTTTTTACTTCTCAAAAAGCATCAGCCAGATCCAGATCAAACATAATGGGGCAGTACCTTTGGTTGATTTTATTCAAATGATCATTCTCCACTGATATTTGTATACATGTTTTTTTTTCCTCCAAAACAGTCAACCACATGCATTTCAAACTTGATGGGGATATGCCTTAGATGGGTCTCTGCCAAATTTGTTCAAATGGTCTTGTTCCAATAATGTTAAGATTTTTTTTTACAAATTTGCTTGTTCATTTTTCAGAAAAATCTTTAAAAAATCTTCTCTGAAATCACCAAGCCAATTGCTTTGAAATTGCATAGGGACACATCTGAGGACCTCCAGACCTCAATTTGTTCAACAGGTGGTTCTGCATTTATTTTTCACTTTTTCATTTTCCAGAATATTGTGCATTTTCTCACAAACCTAAAGTTGGATCCTTTTCAGTCTCATTGGGAATGTACCTGGACTTGATCTCCACCAAATTTGTTTGGTACAGGGTTGTGCTGTCAGATTTTTACTCTTAACAAATTGTCAAAATACAAAAAAATCAGCTAGAGATATGGTCATGTTATAGTATAGCAACATTGATGATGGTCTTTAAAAAGGTGACCGTCACCTTTATATCGTTCTGTAGTTAACAGGACCACTTCAGTCTGTTCATGCACGGTCAGCTGAGCACGGGACTTTCACTGTCCTCTAGTTTAGTTTGTGATTTTCAAAAATAAATTCAGGAAATCATAAATTTGTGACTTTATAGAAACAAAACAGACTTTTGAAATATATTACAGTTAAGTAAACCCATCCGGACATGTTGAAGTGTATGCCCATTACATGGGTATGTAAAAGTTGCATATGTCAATGGCATACTCAGGAGTCCAATCCAAGGCCTAGAAATTTTACAGTGTTTCAAAATAAGGGGATTTATCTTGACCGTGGAAGGTACAAATACCATGAAACTAAAGAATTTTATTGTAAACAGGTTGTAAACTCTTAGCAAACAGTAGGCTTACAAGTTTCCATCTGTTTCATTTTATGATTAAATCAATTCACATGAAAATAGTATATGAAAATACATGTACGTGTTTATGGAAAAACATTTAAATGTGGACTACTCCAAACTTTTTAACATTTCTGTATATTTGTTTATCATATCTGTACTGATGAATCAAAATCAAAAAGAGTATACTGTCAAGGTGCAGTAAATGTTACAAAAGAGTGTCTTCATCCAAACAGGGTCAGTATTTTCCTTCCTTCATCTTGTGTCCTGAGACCTACATATGGAAACCCATTGAGACATGCAGACCCAAGATGGATGCCAACAAGTATTCCAGGCTGGAGGATGATGAAAGTAAAGGTAAGTAATATGAAGATGAAACTGTCTTCACAGGAAGAGTAGATGCCAGAAGCAGTGCTGAGATTCACCGTTTTGGGTTTGGCTGCAGGATGACCATCAGAGGTACACAGCTTGGCTCTGACATACACAGCCTCAATAGACATAGAAGCAGATATCTTTCGGCAACTGTGAACAGGAAAGGGTTTGACAGTAAAGTAAATAAATTTTCTGTTGCATTTACATTTGGAGACCCTAATGAACTGAAACATTCAAACAAAACCCTTTGGCCATTCCTTAGGGTACACGAGGGTCACCTTTATGCATTACCATAATTCTTGCACATAGTTTTATGGGGTAAAAAGGTGGTGAATGTTAGAGAGAGAAAAAAAAAGATTTCTATTTCATAGAGTGTTGTAGCAGAATAATCAATTGTGATCTGTTGATTTCTTTATTTTTCAGTGGATGAGAATGGTCAAATAGAAGTGGCAACTGTGCAGGTGTTACACAAGAGGCAGGCAATGCCCTACATGTTCTACCAGGCCATCCAGTGTGACGATGATGAGGAGGAGGTGCGGCAATATGCAGGCTTTGTGGGCAGGACATGTGCGGAGAGAATGTTGCTGTACCGAGCTTAGCTGTGATACCACAATCCACATGTAGTGGTACTTGCTGTATGTACACTGCCAAGAAAAGGTGGTCACATACAGCATGTACCCTTCCACTGCAGCAGAATTAACAAAGATATTTATGTTATTTTGTGTCCTGAAAGTTATGACCACAAAGAGCAAGTGATCTCTCACAGCAGTAGCCTTATACAACAGGTATGACTTTGACTTGCAATTTTTCTGTCCCTTCGAAATGCACAGGGAACCCATATGATAAGTTTAAAATTGCAGTAGAACTTGTATTTTGTGGCCACTTTATGTGTGACAGCTTACAATGGATAAAACCCCGTCACCCTTTTTGGAAAGAGGAGGTGAACGTGAAATTTGGAAAAGAAATTCACCATACAATTTTCATTGGAGTGTTTACAATATATCTTCAACATGCCTTCAAAAAAATGGGCAGCTGGCCCAGAGGAGCAAGGGTATTGTGTAGTAAATGTAGATATGAGGCTGTGAGTGGTGACCCAAATCTGTTGGTGTCAACCTAATCCTACATAACTACGCTGGCTTCCATTGAAATTGACTTTTTAAATTTTTTGTTTTTTGTTTTAGATGTTTGCTTCAAGGTTTATTCTTAGATGATGAATTAATTAATTTTTTGGTGTCCACCTAATGTTGCGCAACTATGCCGGCTTCCATTGAAATTGACTGCCTTTTTTGACTTTGGGTTTGCTTTTTTAGATGTTTGGTAGCTCTTTTTGTGACTGTGTCAGTGTGGGCTCAGACAAGTTGTTGCAAAAGCCATTATACAGTTTTGTAATGTGGATTGGTTGTATTTCATATTTCTGCAAGATAGACTTGCAAGTGTAGCCATTATGGTGAAATCATGAGTATTTCATGTGCATATTCATGATGACAAAAAGTCTAATAAAAATTAGGAATAAAGTACACACAAAAAAGGTATACGTTGAAGGCACTTTGTAACTTTCATATTCATGTAAAAGGCACATGTTCTTAGTAGGTTTAATATTGTACAAAAATCAGATCACTTTGACTCGTTTTACAAGGTTGCAACAAATGATAGTGTGAACCTTTTGTTTTTCTTGCTTGAAACAGTAATTTTGTGGATAAAACTTACCATTGGCCACTTATATTGGTGTCAGGAATAACTTAATGCAAGATTCTGAGGCCTTTGGTACACTGTAACATTGACCTTCATGTCAAGTCAAAGGACAGATTGTTGGCTTCTGCTATAACTAAAAAACACTGGTTATAACTGACAACAATTTTGAGGTTACAGTGCTAAGTCACCAAATATGGCATGATGGATGTACATGTACATGTACATAGAGTGGGGGTATGTTGTAGATCTGTGCATTGTGTATAATATTTTTTTTCCACTACTTGCACCTCTGGATGGCTTGTTGTGTTAATTAAAGCCTTCAAAATAAATAGAATCCAATGATGAACACTCATGAATTACATGTACATGTACACGTGTAATTTCGATTGGCCTCAACTGATATTGAACATGACCGGAGCACTTACTTTTGGTGCAAGGAAAGTATGATTGTAAATAAGCTGTGCAATTACATTGGAACCACAAGAATGTTCAAGTTCAATATGATCATATTTAACAATACACTTACAAACATTACGTATATTAGTATGACAATATTGACATGGTGACCTGATTCCTTTCTGATGGGTCAGGTGCAGTTATTCAATGGGTTCAACATTATCTTCATCTAAGTCTTCCCTGTCATCCAGATCTACTTTATGACATTGACAAATGTTGGCAAACTTGAGATTACTGATCTAGATCACTGATCTTTGCACAAGCTTGCAACTTAGAAAGGTCAATACAACTCAATCCATTCTCTAAATATGGGAATGTTGTTAGTCTGCATCAACAGGCCCACTTGCATGTCTAGTGCTTGAGTACTACCTCAGGAGCAGAGTCTTCATCATCCAATCAACAGCAAGAAGAGCATCATTATTGCCTCCCATGACTCTAGACCAGCTGTGACCATCTGGAGCTGGTAGTTCTGGAGAAGTATGAAAACAATAATGACAGCTTCCCTGTTGACCTGCATGCAGTATGCACAAGGCTGTTGCTGGTCAGATTCCACTTCTCTTTTTTTTTTTTTTTTCCGCTGGACTGTAAATATATGTTTTTTGACCACAGAGGAAACAGGTTTCGAACCGGCAACCTTCAGCACCAATCACCTGGCGGAGAGTGGGAAATTATCATATCCACAAGTGAATATGGCACCCACCATTCTATACTGGAACTAAGATATGGGAGAGAACACATTCAGTGAGAATAGCAAAGTGTCCAAATTCACAGAGATGTGTTGGGGTGGGAGGGCGGGTTTTTAAAGATCACTCGTATCTGAATAGGTAAGACAACCCTCAGTTGTAACACCACCACCACCACCCCCACCCCCTTTGCTTGTGGACTTGATCCATTGTTGCCTCAGCTAACATCCTTGTCCCCCCTCCATGGCCTCTTTAAAACTGAGTGTTATCAGGGTGTCATGTGACTCTTCTCAATTTCCACTTAGGATCTTATCATATCCACAATTAAATATGCCACACGCCATTCCACATAATGCTGCACATAGCCTCCTTGGTATAACCTTGTCAACAAAAAAGTGGGACTGCCTGCTGTGGCATGACATGAGCTCTACTCTGTTCTTCAGGTATGGTTTTAACATAAGATTGTACCATTTTTGAGGCTGCAGGATTGCCTGTATCACTAACCTCATTCCACTCCTGACCTAAGCCGGTGTTTCCAAATAGTGTCTTTAAATGGCTGATCAAGTACGTGATATTCCCAGCTGCTAATCTCCTGGTCCATTTGCATGCTGGGTTTCTATCATCAATAGCACCACATGCTACATGATGAACCAGGGTTTTCCCCTGTCTATCTCTCCATATCAGAAACTAACATAAATCCCTAGGACTTAGTTTTAAAATATTTTGATGTCCACAAATTTTGGATGTATATGATTTCAAATTATCTTCAAGAGAGGCTTTCTTTCGCTGGTAATGAGGGTAAGCTTGTGAGTCCAAAAGAGAGTTCAGCCATTGGTCCAATGCACATTCATCCAACTGAGGCTGGACTCGTTGTGACGTCTACGAACAGAAACATACTGAGTATGTAAAACCTCACTGTAAAGTCAACCTGGCCACATACAAATCATAAGGCAACCCATCATGGGATTCAACAAAACCACTCCTGGAGGGGACTGGCACAGCTTTCTGACACCACTTTGTAGCAAGGCAATGCAATTGAGCAGCATTGGCCTTAGCATTGGCCACCAGGTAGATATGGAACATAATCGGGGTACAAGACAGTCATGGTGGTCTTTCCACTTCCTGTAATAAAAATCATAACAGTGGAGCAGTATAAACAGAATGGGGGAAAGACATAATTTTCCCTTGGTTTCAAGGTTTGTGCAAACATATTAACACCTGCAGATACTGGTGATCGAAATGGGGTACAGTGTGGCGACAATGCCCCCTTTATCCCTATCATTGAGTTAGAATCCAAAGCTATCAGATCAAATGTGTTGGGACTATACCATGCCTCCACCTTTTGCCATGAGGAGGGACTCGACATGGAGTCACTTAAGTACAACTGCTGGGACGGGCCATTAGCCACATTACTCTTTGATGGTATGTAAGAGAGCTTGAGCAAGTAACAAAACCTGCTACATTGTCATCATTCAAAAGAAGCTGTACAAGATACAGGTATGAGCCTGTTCAGGGAATTCCAGGATTTTAGAGAATTTTGTGTCGTAGACTTGCAGATATTCCTGGATTTCTGGTTGAACTTCTAAAGATAGTTACATTTTTCCCCCACTCAAATGTTGTTTTTCACTGAGGATGAGTACTTTTTATGATACTCTCAGGGAATTTTTTCCTTGGTCAGGTTCATGTCTGAAGATACATTATATCATTACGTGGTAATGGGTATATGATCTGTCATCATATCCTAAATACTCTCTGGTCCATATCTTATTGTATGACATATGTATTGTACTGTATTTGTTTCTTTTAGAGGGCCTCAGGGAAGATTAGTATTTTATGATACTGAGACACCCTTTTTAAATAAAACTTTATATATGTATATAACATATATATTTATATATATATATATATATATATATATATATATATATATATATATATATATATATATATATATATATATATATATATATATATATATATATATATATATATATATATATATATATATACATACAGAGATGCCACTTTTCAGGATTTTACCTGAACTCAGGTAATTTGCCTTTTCTTCAACTACAAAAAAATCACCTCAATTTGGTCAGAAGAGCTAAAATTTGATGAAAAAGAGAGGGGGTGCATAGGTTTCAGGTAATTTTGATCATATTTCAGGTAAAATCTGTGTAAGGGAGTGGCGTGTGTGTGTGTGTGTGTGTGTGTGTGTGCGTGCGTGCATGCATATATATATATATATATATATATATATATATATATATATATATATATATATTGAGCTGGAAATTGTGTTGTTGTGCCAACATTGTTTTCATGTAGCTGTTCAAGTTAGGGTCTTTCCCACCCTCATTTTCCCATGCCTGTACACAGCCTGGTTGTCTACCTGGGCATCTACTTGTGAATTCCGAATACAATCCAAAATTGACTGGAGTGTTTTCACAAGAGCTTCAGCCTCTTCAGGTGAATAGGCCTGGAGTCCCCTCCCTGCCAGTAGTCACACATGGTACCAATAGGGGTCACTCCAGCCCATGCTAATCCAGAAGAGTCAGTAGCAATGTGGATGGGAAAGTGTGCCTCCATTCTCCATGGTAACCATTGGACACAGGTGTCTATAAATTCCCAATGTCTGATTTCAGTCTACTATTTATTTATTTATTTATTTATTTATTTATTTATTTATTTATTTATTTATTTATACAATATATTTATACAGGGTAGCCCTGATCAGCACTCAGGCTGCTTTCCATAGGGGCCCTGGGTACACACTCGCACTCACGCATCAATTGGTATAAACATAATATGCTGTAAAATACATGAACAATAGGTAAATTAAAAAGTATGAAAAGGTCATTACTAAAAGTAACTAAAAGATTGTGATTTCATGATGAAACGTCAATGATGTTTGAACATTCTCTTAATGTAATGACAAACTTACGATCAATAATGCAGGTTTTAAAAGACGTCAAATCGTTACACATGGTACGTTTTGCAGTGTAAAGATTTCAAAACTGACAGGGATGGTGCTTCTTTAACCTTATCATTTAAGCTATTCCATGTCTTGGCACCTGTAAACCTAAACGCTCTTTGACCTGACTTGCCTTGTGTGTTAGGGACTGTCAGATTAGCCTTACTTTGCCTTGTAAAATGCCCATGGACTTCCGAGACTGCTTTAAAGGCATCACTCAAGTAGGTAGGAGTTTTGCCATTTATAACTTTAAACATGAAAGTAGCTCGATGATATTGGTGCCGGGCCCTTAATCAGTCCAATGAAATTCCTTAAAACATGTCCCTAATTCTCGTTCTGCGACCTTTAGCAAGTATTATCCTGGCTGCTCGATTTTGGAACTTTTGTAGCATGTCCAGGTTTTTTGTAGAACAGTCAGACCATGCAAAGTCACAGTAATCAAAAAGTGGTAATATCAGAGAATTGTACAGGAGTTCTACTGAATCTTTTGACACAAATGGGGATACAGTGGTACCTGTCTCGAGAGACCCCTCCAATGAGAGACTGCATATCTTTTTAAAACCACTCTCTCAGAACACTGTTTTATCTTTTCCATGTTATTATACCTCTAATGAAAGACCACCTGTTTTGAGAGACCACATTTTTACCTGATGTAGGGGCGGTCTCTCAAGAGAGGAACCACTGTATTATCCTTAGAATACCAAGACGTTGTGAAATTTTGTTGCAAATATTTTCAACATGTTTGTTCATGACATCTGCTTGTCAAACCATAGTCCTAAATATTTAAAATAGTCGACCTGTTCAATTTGTTTCCCGTCCACTAAAATATTCAGTTGGTCATTTTCTCGAAGTTTCCTACCAGTTCCTAATAACATACACTTAGTCTTTTGAATATTCAAGGTGAGATGGTTGTCGTTCATCCATTTAGCTGCATTAAACATTTCAATATTTAATGTCCTCTGAATGTCAAGAACCGATTTAGCAGCAAAGAAAATAGCAGTGTCATCAGCATACAATACAACCTTACTATTTGTAATAACAGAGGGAAGGTCATTTATGAAAATGACAAAAAGTGGGGACCTAGTATTGATCCCTGTGGAACACCATAGGCTATTTCCATGTGGTCAGACAATTCCCCAATATGACGTTGTGGTGAAGACACAGCTTGAGCCATGGTATTAGTATATGACCAGGGACGTGCTATAGATGGACTACCAACGGGAGCGCTAATCCCTTTAGTGGTCAACTGGGCGCGACGACTACAAGTTAATCCCCCCTGCTCAGTCCGATTGTTGTTCTATCTATGTTTCCGCGTTCGGTTGTATCGGGTTACTTACATCAGGCTTACATCAGGTGTGCTATTGTACCAAGTTCAAAAACGGAGAGTTTTATGCATGCACAGCTGGTCTCATCGTTTGAATCAGAAACGTGCGAGTCCATCAATGTGTTTTTCGTTGAAATCGGCCGATAAAAAGGGTAATTTTTGGTATTTTTTCTGTCCAAAATGATGCAAAGTTAGACAACTAGCGTGCGTAGTAACTCCTTACGCCGTAATCAGCAATAAAAAATGTAGTTTTAGATGGATAGTGTATACCAGTAGGATCATGATGGTGGTTTCATTTCTTGTTGCTGAGTCGGGCGTAACGCCAAATTTTGACTTTAAAATGTGGAACACGGTGAAAAATTTGGCACATTTCAATCGGTGATGCGATTATTCTCCCTTTCATCGCGTGACCTGGCCATGAGACTGCCAGCGCGGACCGTGGAGTTGTGTTTGTTCAGCACTAAAGGTGCTCGCTCAAACACCCGATCACTTGAGCAGCGGCAACATAGATGGTACAAAGGGGGCCCCACGGTTGGTAGTCCATCTATAGCACGTCCCTGATATGACCTACCGCATGGCACACACAGCAAAGAAGGCACACTTCCCCATGTACATGTATCTTTGCAGCATCTTCAATATTATCTGTTTTGGAGCTAAAATATACTCCTGCAGAGCAGCAATTTTTCCCTCTTAGCTATTGATATTGAAAAACTCGGAGCACATGAATCTACCGTCAGACCCAGGTATATATCTTTTGTCTCAGCGTAAGGCAGCTTCGGCACATGTCAAAGCCATAACCCACCTGCACTTCTCAGCTGCTGTAAGAGAGACAGAGGAATGAATGGAGCCAACATATCTCTCATCAATATACTGAGGTATATATCCCCTGTGACCTCAAAAAAGAGGTCACTTGCATTCCAATTGTCTGATAGACAAATGGGCTGGCTTTCCAGCCAAATGGAAAGGTTTTGTAATGGAGATAATAACCACCGAATTGAATACCAAAATAGTCCGTAGATTAAAACAGAGGCATACATTAAAAAAAAAAACAAAAAAAAAAAAACATTCAAATCAAACCATTACAGTACATATATGCGCCATCTTAATTGCAAAATATAATCAATACAAAACTGCACATCATTCACAAGATACCCACAAATAAATCAATTACTAAAACATCTTGTCTCACTAATCGACGTAAGTTAACCATCAAATGAGGGCAGTGATAGACTTCCTACCCTCATTAGTGCTACCAGAGCCGGGTCTCCCCCGGCAGGCTTGGCCAGTCCAAGAGCGCATGCAAGAATAGTAGAGAGCCCTCAAGCAGGCCACCCTGCCTTATGGGAGACCCAACTCAGTAAAATACTAATATAATAAAATATTAAAAGGCGAGCTTTGAATAACCTCTGGACATATATCGTAAAATGAATGCCCTGGAAACAGAGTTTGCATGAAGTGGCTTGAAATTACATATAATAATCAAATTCACGACAACATAGAAAAAGGTTAAGAGACACTCGTAAGCAAGCAAAACAGCCCATGAGTGTCAGAGTTTTGATTATTAAAGTCATGAGACCGGAGCAAGATCGCAAGGCTGTCCACGAGACCATCTTGGCCCGCAGGCAACGTTGCGGTCCCGCCCCGCGTCACTTTTTGAATATTTCGGTAGCGAAAAACAGGATCCAAAGGGGAAAAATTTAGATCAATTACACGATCAATTAGGTTGCCTTGTACCCTAATATAGCTGTAAAACTTACAATACAATGGCAATGAACAGTAAAGTGTAATCTGAGGTTGACAAAAACATACTTTAACTACCAAAACAATGCATTATACCTACATTGATTAGCTGTGAAACTTACAATACAATGGCAATGAACAGTAAAGTGTAATCAAAACATAACATGATGTAATAACATGTAGAGACCAGTTGTGACAAAAACTAATTGAGCTGCTACTCATCCTAAAGCAGTGCACAATACACTGTGTATTTGAAACACCTAGCATTTGTCAAATCATGGACCTATTATCTGAGGACTGATAGATCGTGGCAGGAGTAACCAGCTACATGTACTCACCACACTATATCAAATGAACTTTTTTTTTTTTTGCAATGTACTTATCAGTGGCCTACTTCAAGTTAATACCATGACCATGAGGTGACCACACTGTTAAAGCTATATCTTTCCTCAGGGGCTTCATTCTATATGTACAGATATATCCCTGTTTGTGCATATACATGTATACTTATTTAGTTGCTAAGCCCAGAAAATTGACATCAGGTAATCCAAGATACCAGCTAAGGCAACAAGACCCTCGGCGGAAGCTACCTGCTTCCTCTCACTTCCCAGTAGCTTTGGGCAAGATAAAACAAAATGGCCAACCTCTTTGCACCAGAAATATTTCTTATCTTGGGACCCCCGGCCCCTGCCCCAACCTCTGAAGCCTTGTGTTAAATTCACCACGCTGCTGCGCTGCAGTTGCATTGACGCCATATTTATTACGCACACACACAGTCTATCAGCTGGGACCATCCCTTACAAAGAGCACTGCAAGGGAGCGGCCATTATATCACAATATGCTGCATGTGCACATTAATAAACTATCAGCACTAATAATACTTTGTCATTCTGTTTTCTTCGGAAAGTCAATTAGTGTCCCTACAAATAAAGAAGAGCTAAAGCATGCCTCTCCAACAAATGTTCCAGTCATGTGAAAGAACGATAATAGAAAATATTGTTGCAGTCAATAATGTTGGATCATAACTGTGACGTTATGTATCCATAAAAATATGGATATATCGACTACAAGTTGGCATGAGAAGATGCATGGGATGGAGAGGTTACCAGCACTTCACATCCCAAGCATACAATTTAAAATCTCCAAAATTGCCACTCTGCATGACAGACAATAGCTGCCACCCTGATGCTCCTCGCTTTGTCATAGTGTTAGCCAACTGAAATCGTCCAGGGTACCACTTGACACATTGAATTTCTTTCCTTCCCAGGGACTGTTTAATTGCCCCAATGTCAATGAGCAGACGCTTGTCATCAACAGGATGCGTGGAATTTATGGCCTCTACCACACTTTTATTGTCCACGATGGCTGTTATGATAATGTCAGAAGTGTTCATAATCTCTTCTATCATGGTCTTCAGTTTGTTTCCTTTTTGACAATTGTGGCTAAACAATAGGTCTTGTGTTGGTTTATCTGTACGCTCTGCTACCAATTGTTAAATTCACCACGCTGCTACATTGGAGTTTATTATGCACACACACCGTCTATCAGCTGGGACCATCCCTTACAAAGAGCACCGCAAGGGAGCGGCCATTATATCACGATATGCTGCATGTGCACATTAATAAACTATCAACACCTTGGTAGCCACCCATCAGGGAATAAGGTGAGAAAGCATGAGCATATCCCATCCAGCCAAAACTCCTGCCAGGCATAGCCATGGGCTGAGCAGGGAGGCCACAGGGGAGCTCCCACTTGCATTCTGCTTGTCAGCCCCGTCAAGCTCCTTCCATTTTCGTGGAACTTTCTTCCAGCCCTCTTGCTGTGTTTACTTTCTTGGCCACGTCAGAGCCTATGAGTTGAATAACAAGGGACCTCAATTCCCGCTCACCCTCCAAATCCCTATATGCTTTCAAGCTTAATTTATAGCAGTCAGCCTTGGGGTGATTAACCTTCTGTGCAGTGTCGACAAGATGTTTCAAAGCCGTCACTAACACACTGTTCTCCAGCTTAGGCTTTGCAGCCAGATTTGGCACCTGGGCCAGTTCTGTGTCCATGCAATTAGTCTGGGTTTCTTGCCAAAGCTGTGTAATGTCCTGCTCCAGCTGGCACAGGCAGGAAGCCTCCTGGTGTCCTCCTTCCCATAAGGTTAGCATGGGACCACCGTCCTCCTGGCTTGTGGCTGGATTCTCCATAGCAGCCTGCAAGGTAAACAGGCATGCCGGTGAGGCCAAACTTATGCAGCTATCCACATGATAGCTTCACACTTACCAGCAAGGTCATGATAAAATGTCATCTTGTGTGGGTCCCCATAGAATGAGTAGACAAGAAACATACAAATCACCGTCCAGGGAGGGTGATTATTCCAATGAGTTACCAACCCAGGAGCTTGCAAATAATGAAATGTCAATATTTCACCCACAAACACAAAGTACTCCATATACCTGTTTTTTGTTTTCCACCAGCATCAAAGGATGAAAGTGATTTTCGATTTTTCTCTGTAAGTATATGCTACATGTAGCTGAAATGCTGCAAATAAAAGCAAGGCACATGGTAGGTATATCTGTGTCCTCTGAGATGATGATAACAGCTTCTTATCATGACCTTGAAGCATGCGCTGCATGAAGCCAGTGATGTGTCAGCCTCTTCATGAGTAGAATTAAGCTATGGCATTTCGTCTGTGCCATCTCTCACTATCTTGCAGCACACCTTGTCACATATAACAACCAAAGCCAGTTTCTGATGGTCATTTCACATGTTCAGCATTCTGTATGAACTCATCCTAAACTCTTGTAATCATCAAAAGCAGCATCCACATGCTTACCCACTAAACTCATGTACTGCTGATCTTAAAATAGACTTAGCTACGTTTGCAAATGTTTTGTAATCTCAATGTCTTTTTGCACAAGGCTCATGCCATCAATAATGCAGGCTGAATTTTGTAAAAGGGATTCTGTGAGAGACACTTTTTTAAACTTTCAAGTAAGTACTGATTTCTTTATCTGCCACAGGAAACCTTCTGTTATTGCCACAGGCCACAGCAGAGACCCAAGAGGATACTGCAGATCTTCTTTGATATCTATATTTCTGACCTGATGTCTTGGATATATTATATATAACACCTAAACATAAAAATTCATCTTTTAATACACCCTATTGAAACTTATGCAAAACAAACATGATGATATTTACATTGATGTCCGCTTCTGTCAGTGTCAAAGCCAATGCTGCTTGAATGGTACTTGAAGTAGCCATAACATTTAACAGCTATACTGTTTTACAAGTCCATCATACAAGTATTGTTAACCAATTGTCAGTATAGTCCCATTATTAACCAATAGTCAGTATAGTTAAAGAATCTAGACTGGTTTGTGTGTGTGTGTAGGGTGGGGGAGATAGGGGTTAGAGAATCCCTACTAGGTTATCTATTGGGGTTAACACCGGTATCACATATTGTGTGATTTTTTATGGTTGGGTAAGGTTTGTTCACATAGAAGCAGACTAGGTGAGATTCACACATATTGTTTAGTTTTTTATTACATTTCCACTCCATTTTCTGGTGTACCACAAACATTTACTGTGACTGGTTTTATGGTGCATGATGTGCAGATTGTTTAAGTAAGATACTTATGATGTGGCCTATTTAACTTTCACAAAGCTGTGGCACTGATGTACATGTATGATTTTACTCTTTGTCAAAAACTACCAAGAAAAAGTTAGGTTATTTTAATATTCCCACATTGAAACCTACCTCAGTGAAATCCTTTCTGTGAAACAGACAACCAATTTTTCTGTTACTGATATGGAGATAGGACGGCAGTGCTGAAACTTTTCAGCTGAACTATGGCAGAATTCTGCAACAAAGTGAGCATATCTCAATATTTTGTAAGACATACTGAGTGGCAAGTGGTTGACTTTGATAAGGGGTACATCAGGGTAACCTGTACACTGGCATAAACTGCAGTATCATCCATTGTCAAATGTTCGTTGTGTGATTAGTAAAATTGAGTTAGCAATTTTGACAGTCATGATAATACAGTGCTAACAGTACAAGGTCAGAGTGCCGTGTCAGGGTCAATGCCAGAGACACCACAGAGAGCTGTTTAATAAGTATGGTACATGTATAGGACTGCATCAATTCTCATTCAATATGGTTTTGCCCATTGCCATCCTTTGACAACAACTAACTAATTTTTCCTCCCATGGATGCACTCCTTTTGTACTTTAAAAAATTCTCAGTGAGATTGTTAACAACAGGCAAAATTTCCACCAAACTGTAGGCAAAAAAAAGTGGCAAAAAGGTGCAAGGCCCCTGTCACTTGGGAGGGGGGGGGAGGGGCTGAGCAGGTATGTATAATGTTTGATGTAAACAGTCTTCACAAGCTTCAGAAAAAGATGAAAGATGACATTTGATATGCAGTTTTTGCTGGTTTTAGAGGGACATTGTATTGGTCCTTTGTGTGTGTATATATAAGTATATGCAAATTTGCATGTCAATTTTATGTGATTCCTTTGTAAAATTTCAAGGTGGCCAGTGCAATGCAGTTGTTTTTCTTATACAGACCAGTGCTGGTGGTCCAATAAGTTAAATATATGTGTATAAAATACAACGTTGAAGGTAAATATGTATGTCTAGTACAGTGTGCATGGTTCCCAGCAACATTTTTATTGCAGACTTGTTAGCAAAGGATAATCTGTCCATTCAGAATTGTTTGTAGCAGGAGAATGTTGCCCAGGTCAACACAAGAGTGCCTCCAAGGCTTGGAGTCCTGCTCAGCCATAAAGACATTGAGATGCAAGCGTTAAATGTACAGTAGTCCCCTGTGAGAGGCAGCTCCAATGAGAAACTACCTCCCTGTAAATGCCACATCTGTCAGGCATCTGGGATTATCTTTTCCATGTTATTTCACCTGCATAGAGATGCCAGCTGCTTTATGCGACTCTGTTTGGACCCACCTTAGGGTGGTCTGTGAAAGGAGGCACTACTGTACTCCTCTATTGACTTGGGCAGCGACAGTCACAAGCTGGAAGAATCTCATTCTACCCTGGTCTTGTGGTTAAGTGCATCAGTAAGCACTTGTACAAAACCATCTGGCACAATGGGGCTACTGTTACTGTATTAACAGCTTGTGATGTGTATTTTTCCCCAATTCTTGCCAGGCTAAATCAATGGCTTGCTGCTTGGACAGCAAACATGTAAATTTTGACAAGACATTACCTTTTGCTATTCTCTGACATCATTGATACTCTTGCTGAGGCCACTATCAATGCAAGTACATATTGGTTGAGTGAAATAAAATAACCATTGACCCAAGTGAATCAGCCAGATAAAATGAACTAGTCTTCGGTGGTTTGTACAGTACTACAATATAAGTATGGAAGTGGACGCTTTACAGTGATGGAACAAGGGACAACAAATGTATCAAGACAGGATTGTTTGTTTGGAACTTCACTGTCAATCCATGTATAAAATTTAATGCAATAAATGGAAATGCGTGAAGGCTTGACATTTGTTGTTGACCTTACTTTACACATTGTCAAACTCATCATAGAATACTGACAAATGAACTTGTTGGGTGTGTGCTTTTTGCTTTGAATGTTTGAGAACAGAAAAAACAGGTAAATTCAGTCAGGCCGGTAACCAAACTGTAAATTGGAAGAAAGTACGACCAGTCTGCCTTTGCGAGACAAAATCACAGCTCCCTATCTCCAACAAGCCACAACCTAAAATAACGTCTGGCTAGAAAGTAGGATATGGCCAAGTGCAGTCATTCTGAACACAAATAAGAGGCAGGTCCCCTCTTGCCCGTCAACCTTGAAATATAAGATCATTCATTGAAATCCCAAGCAGTCTTGCCTATACGTGTGATCTGACAGTTTGATTGACCATTCATCAAATCCTTCTGTAGTTACTGAATGCAAACATTGATTTAAAGTTTGCCTCACCTTGGAAAAGTGTTATTGTCACCAAACTGCATTTACAAGGTAAAACTTGAATGCATTATTATACCAAAACTTAGTCAAGTTTCATGAGGTAATTCTCCATTTATCACACAGAGCACAAATTGCTTTAAAATAGCCCCATGACCTCCAAAATGCAGTCAAAGTTGCTCATCTGCATTTAGTAATAATCAAAAGGTGACCAGTTAGATGCACTTGCATCAAATACTGCTCAGATTCTCGCATAATGTTCATTTAAGCCTGTGATCATGAGAAAGAAGTCGGATCACTTAAATCTGCAGTTTCAAGCCGGATTTGATTCAGACACATGATCTGACTGAGTTTATCTGATGCACTCCCATCAAATCCTCCTGGAGTTTTTACTCTGGCACCAATTTTCTTTAATTATGGTGACCCAGAGACACATCAGTGTCGTTCATCAGCATCTGTGTGCAAGATCTGACTCGCACACATGATCTGGGCAAGTGTAATAAAATAATGTCAAATGCTTGTGAAGTCACCACATGGAAACTGATTTATGGATGAACATGAAGCACCAGAACTTGAAGAAACCCATGCAAATTAAAAGGCAATCAGAGATTGCTGGATCCATGCCCCCTTGCCTCATTTATAACCTTGCTAATCACAGGTCTCATTTTGGAATGAGTGTAGTCAATGAAAACAGGCTATCAGCATGACCCAGATACTTGACCTAGTGACCTACTTTTGTGTCCAGATACACAGATGTGTAAATTTTCATGATTCTAAGTCCAATGACAAAAAAATTACAGCCAGGGTATGAGGTGTAATGTAGTTTTACATGAATGTATCACTGTGACCCAGATATTTGACCCATTGACCTACTTTTTCCATGACACCTTTACGTCAAGATATGTGTGTAAAGTTTCATGAAACTAAATGAAATAGTAAAGGAATTATAGTTCAGACACAATTTTACAGGAATATGTCACTGTGACTCAAGATACTTGAGCTAGTGACCTACTTTTGGTAACTGACACACTCATGTATAGGTGCATTTGTGTGTAAAGTTTCATTAATCTAAGTTACATAGTAAAGGAATTATAGCCCAGACGTGATTTTACAATGTCACTATGCCCCAGATACTTGAGCTTGTGACCTACTTTTGGTACATGACACACCCTTATGTCCAGATGCACCTGTGTGTAGAGTTTCATTAAGCTTAAGTTGAAGGACAAGTGAATTCAAGCCCGAACATGAATAGCGAAGACCCTGAAACTTAACCTAGGGACCTACTTTTATTTCATGACACAACTTTAGGTCAAGATATACGTGTATGTCAATTTTCATGAAACTAAGTTAAATAGTGAAGGAACAGCCCAGACATGATTTTACAAGGATATGTCACTTTGACCCAGATACTTGACCTAGAGACCTACTTTTGGTTCATAACACACCCTTATGTCTAGATACACCTGTGTGTAAAGTTTCATAAATCTTACTTGACAGACAACAGAATTACAGCTCAAACATGAAGTGTAATATAATTTTACAGGATTGTGGAACCTGGTCCACTATAATGTGCATCTGTGAAAATAATTTGGTGAAGCTGCGTTGGATCGTTGTTGACATATGGCAACGTCACCCCCTTGTGCACCACTCAGACTGCCTTGAAGATAAATACTTTTAAAGTTTCATAAAAAAATTAAAAATAATCAGAGGAAGCTGGTTTTATTTAGGAACCTGGTCCATCGTAAGGTACATCTCTGATAAAAATTTGGTAAAGCTGCTGTCAATATTTTTTGAGATATCATGGTAACTTCATCAGGATTGAGGCCACTCTGACAGCTTTCAAAAAAGTATATTAAAAGTTTCATAAAAAAAGTAAAAAATAATCATCAGAAGATGGTTTTAAATAGGAACCTGGTCCATCAAAAGATGCATCTCTGACAAAAATTTGGTAAAGCTGTGGTCAACATTTTTTGAGATCTAGCAGTAATGTGGTCAGGGTTGACGCAACTCAGACGGCCTTCAAATAAATACATTAAAAGTTTAAAAATAATCAGAAGAGCTGGTTTTGAATGGGAACCTGGTCCATCATAAGGTTCTTCTGTTCTTTCAAAAATTTGCTACAGCTATGGTGAATTCTTTTTCAGATAACGTGGTAACATCAACATGACGGATGGACAGACGACACAGGGGACGACAATACCCTGTGGTACTTTTTGTGCCGAGGGTAAAAATGAAAAAGTCCATGCTAATTCTTCTTTCAATAAGCTTTATTTCCAACTTTGTCAGAAATCTGGGCAGTCCTGCATACAGTATATTTTAATCTTGTGTGTGTATTTACATTATTCACAGTATCATGATTATGCACAAACTATCCCAAGATATTCAAAATTCGTCTTCTCCTCCATGGTATATATGCACACAAACCTGGGTTTGGCAGCACACTCTTGGTATATGGAGCAAAATGCATAAGATTACATTTGGCTGAGGTCTTTATGACAGACTATAAATATATATTTAACAAAGCATGCAACTGCTTACTGCATGTTTTACTCTTGAACTTTGAAGCAGCATAAATTTATTATGCTGTCTGTTCTTAAAATAAATAGTGTATCCTGATAGAAAGTGGTATATCATTTATTAATAGACATACTTACTAACCCCCTATACACGTATTTGTATATCTTAATGTACAAGTATATTTTTGTTATCTAATGTACAAGTAGACCATGGTAGCTGCACATATTAAAATGGTTATTTTAACATACGTGTAAAGAAGTGGAAGACATTTGGTATGACATGGAAATCTCCTGCACTACACATGTAGATAAACTTGGACAAGCTAAAGAGAAACAAACACACTATTCCCAAAAGCAGATACATGATATTTACACAAGACATACTGAACTGTAATCTATATGGACCCATGAAATCATATCCTTTATGGACGTAACACAAATAAATATACATCTGTAGCATTGTTTAACCTTACTGGGAAATGGATTTACAACTCATTTACAAATACATGATTGTGCAGGTAATTGTAATAACAAACTCGGAAGTGAAATTCAACTTTAAAAGAACTGGACTTATTGTCATTGTTTATAATGTCAGTTTTATAGAATTTGACTTCCCTGGACCTGCATCATAAAAGAGACAGACAAAAAGAAACTCTAACAAAGTCAGCCACTCTAACAATTTGCATGTTTGCCTTAAGCATGAAATCAGATTACTTGTTTTCAATCAAATATTCATGTACTTAACTGCCAGTAAATGTTTCAAATAAAGACATGCGTAACTGCAAATAAATATGAAAAACATTTGACAGTAGACAACTCTGTGTTTAACTGCCCGTAAATGTCTCAAATAAAACATGCTTAACTGCTAATAAATATGAGAAACATTGACAGTGGGCAACTTTGTGTTTCAATGTTTCAAATACAACAGATGCTTAACTCCTAATAAATACGAGAAACTGACAGTAGACAACTGTCTTGTCAAAGACAAAGTTTCTGTGCTGGGCAAAGATAAATTATTTACATACAATGCCTCTCTGTATGACATAGTCTGGACTTTTTTCTTGAGTTAATGTGCCCAGCATAAGTAGTTTCATAGCATATTATACTCCTCTCCTCATATACCCACATTGAAGATGTGTTACTGTTCACATAAAAATACACTCTACTGATACACATTAAATCAGCTTTTATTCTTCAGCAGTAAAGTAATATTATGTACACCATTGAAATGATGATGCCAGGTGTGGCTTATTTTCAAAAAAAAAAAAAAAAAGGTATTCATCTTCATTATCATCTAACAATATAAGCCAGGCTCACTACATTTGAATCTTATGTGATAGCCCAACCATCAAAACCTCGGAAATTGTCAGCAAAGTATAATGTTGTCATACATTATGTTACACTAGAGAAACTTTTAATCAAGAAATCTTAAATCTGCCCATTCTCCTGGTTGCATGACCAACTAGCACCATCATTGAAGATATAATTGAATAAACTGGGTGGCACTGTAACTCTTCAATTTATGTTTTTGTTTGTCATTAAGAAACATATTCTGTGAAGACAGAAAGATCTAAGACACTCCTTTTTATCTGTTTTCTCACAGCACCCCACTGCAATTCAACACTGGCCCGTCTGTATGTTTGGGTATTACAGCACACCAAGCATATTACTTGTTGGCTTTCTGTTAGTTGTCTGTAACTGTTGATCAATTAAAGTAATTTTTTAAACCATTATTATATTATAAATGCAATTCTCATCGGCCAGTATCTGTACATTTTGACCAAGTGCCATAATTAAGTAGGTCTATATGTGCACTGTCTACATGTAAAGGCATACACATAACACAGGAAACCTGCTCTACTATTCAGGTTTATTGTGATTTATCGTGGCTTGGCTGCCTACTCATTATCGAGCACCATTATATGGCTGTTACTAAACCTACGGATGCATGTCAACTAGATCACCACACCATTATTGATCCTTATTTGTTGGGGCTCCACATGGGCAACAAGTGAAACTGAATGAGGTTATTCTACAGATGTAATAATGATGTGAAAAATTCCTAATGGCATACCACTGGCACTGTAAAGCAGATCCTTACTTATTTAAAGAAAATATTCTTCTCCAGATTCCACTGTACTCAATCAATTTTACTGCACAGGTTGTGCTGCATGGGGTCACTCAGTGCAAGACTGCCCAGATTGTTCTATGATTGGTCACTGGCGATGCATGGCTGTTCAAGCTGTCCTGTGATTGGTCATTGTAAGCATATGACATCCAGCTGGTCCAGGGATGGGTTACTGACGATGCATGGCAGCCCAGGTAGGAGAGGCCAGTGTAGTGGGTACACGCTGCACAGTGATATGTCTGTCAGTAAACTGGTCTGCCTTGTAGTGTACCAGCAGCTCATGCATGGCCTGTTCCTCCAGCTGCAACAAACCAGTACATTATTGTATTTGTGTCTTTTTGCCCAGAACCACTTCCTAGTAGTCAATATCCTATTCCGCAGTTCGAACTCTTTACTCTCCATAAGCTAACCTGTCCCTGTCTAACCTGTATACATATGGAATTACTATTGTCTATATTGCACACGTTCCTCTGTAAAATTTAGACATAGGCTGTATCAGCCCAAATAAATTAAAGGGTCTTCATGACACACAACCTTCGGTGCTGGGTGACATAACTAATGCAGAATCTATCATTGAGTACAAAGTATGGAATGGTATTCAATAGGACAGCTAAACAGATATTGTTGATGAGTAACTGGGGAATCCACGATATATCTAGCCTAGTGACAGAACATGCATGTGATGATTTTAGAAACATCTTCCTATCTATTCTGGAAGTTATCACTTCATTCCAGATTGATACATAACTGACATGGGGACAAACCTAAGATTTCATTGCAAAAGTGGTCTTCACTGTGGCAAAATATCTGTTTTTGAATCTTGCAACTTTGTTTTAGATATTCTTTGCTGCACTTTTCAACAGTTTTCTTTTTCTGTGCCAGTATAAACACAAGAACAGCTGTGTGACTGCAGTTTAACTGCTTACTTGTGGTGTGGCCATTTCTAATTGTAGACCAGAACAGTGATCACTGACAAACTGAACACCAAATGAAATCAAGGTCACTAAAATGTAATCAGGTCAAGAAATAGTGTCCAAGTACAACTAAGGTAAATTTGAGTTTGATGTAGCCTATAAATCACAAGCCAACTTGCTCACAAGGATTCTGCTACAGACAGTCAGACAAGCTGAAAACAGTATACCCCCCAAACTTTGTTTGGGGGGGGGGAGGGGTATATAAATGCCTGGATAAGACGGCACAGTTTATTGGTGACACATGAAAGCACGGCTGTGATTGGTAGATTCATACTCACCTGGATAAGTGCAAGGGGTTTATTGGTGGCCCTGTACAGAGTTTCAGTCTGCTGCATCTCATCCTGGATAATGTCTGTAAAGCTGACAGTTGTGTCTTGCTTTGACGTTACTGCTGCTGCTTTCTGCTGCCAGGGGTTGTCCATACTGGCCGGACTTCTTGGACTCTGTGGACTACTAGCTAGCTGCTGCTGATGCTGCTGCTGCTGATGCTGCTGCTGCTGCTGCTGCTGCTGCTGGTCACGTGGCTTCTGGGAATGACTGGTGGGTAAACCCCATCTGTAATAAAGATTATAAAAGTACAAGACTGAGATAAATATCCACAGTGGACCTCAATATTAACAGTTGAAGTCTTATGTAAGAGTGACTTTACTGTGAGGCTGCTCTTATTTCCGTAATTTGTAGGATTATGATCTATGTACAAATCATAAACATGCATCATATAGTACAGACATTCGTTCCTATTCAAATAACTTTTGTTGTAGGCTAATTCATGAAGTCCAACAACACTCCAGCACTCAAAAATTGAAAAGTAAGAGGTTAACTTCCATGTCCATGTATTGTAGCTCAGTAACTATCATTTAAAAAATGTACCATGTAAAATCAATTTAAAAACTTGATACAATATAACACTTTTAAGAGATTATTTCTGCTCAATCAGAAACACATGCTGAAGAAAATGGGAGCTTAAATTTTCCACTCCATCTGAGACACATTCAAATTCAACTTGCAACTTTGTGTTCAACCAAGAAGGGAATCATTCCAGTCATTACAGCTTACAGTGGTACATCTCTTGAGAGACCCCTCTAATGAGAAACCGCATATCTCTTTAAGACCACTCTCTCAGAACACTGCGCTATCTTTTCCATGTTGTTGTACCTCTAATGAAAGACCACATTTTGACCCGCCATAGGGGCAGTCTCTCAAAAGACGTACCACTGCACTGAGTGGCTGTACATTCATATTCACTGAACTAGAACAGTTCTTTCAGTTACTGGCAAAAATTCCTGTTTCTGACACATTGGTTGTCTGTAATGTGTATGGTGTTTATTGCACTTCAATAAGTTTTAATCTGGATAACCTGGCCTCTTTATCCCTCATTAGATCAATTAATTAACAAGATACAACTCAAGCCAGTTATTTAAAAGTAGCAAAGAAATGATGATTCTTGAAACCAGTCATGAGGTCACTAATGTTGGCCTTGTGTTCACTCACTTGAAGGGAAATCCACTAATTTACATGTCAGCATGTACACTCTTTACATTATAACACTGCAGCAAAATGCATTTTTTTTTTTTTTTTTTTTTGGCTGTTTGCAAGGTAAGGATTAATTCAACTTGCAACTTTATATGCAACACAGAAGAAAGTTAACCGTGACCAGCTGACTTGCTGTTGTCTTCCAGTATGCTCACTGAGCTGGAAATATCAGCTAAGCAGTGATTCACCAGACAAAAAATAGTCACATAATGACCAGCAGCATGAGTTCACTGTGCACTGTTCTATTTTTTTTTTTTTTTTTATCACATTCATTATCTGCAATGTAAGTTGTTTGGTTATATTTTAACTGGTTCTAATTAAGTCAGGAGTAGTCCAAATGGAACTGCCTACAATGCATTTGCACATTTTATTTTGATCAGGCCTCAAAGTGCACATAATCATGGGGTGGCTAATTTTACAGGACAGTTAGAAAGTTCCACTGCATTCGCTAGCCTTATCCACTCCCTTACCACATTCTGAGACAATAGGAAATGATAACTTTTTCCCAGTTATGTTTTGATCACAATAAATTTCATAATTTGTATTTAATGATCCTTGCATGTTGGTGTGACTGACCTAAAGGAATCAGCCCCTGGTGCCTTGCTGGGAGGTCTGGGCAGTCCCGGGGACACCGCTGTAGCACCCACTAGCTCTGTACTGGTCTCCATCTCCTCGTCCAACATTAGGGTCTTGAATGACTGTACCACCCTGCTCACAGCTCCCCTGGTGTAACATACAGGAAACACATATCATGTATGGCAATACCTCACCGCTCCCTGGTGTAAGATACAGGAAACTCACATCATGCATGAGCAATACTTCAATGCCCCCCTGGCGTAACATACGAGTAACTTACATCACGTTTGACAATATTTCCACATTATGGCTGAAGTATTTATATTTCTGTGCCGATTTTTCCAGTTGGGTGATACAGGCCAAAGTAGCACTGTATTTAATATGAATATCCTGTACAGTGGTCCCCCTCTTATAAGCCCCCCCCCTCCCCCCCCCCCAAAAAAAAGAGAGGCTACCCCCTCTAGAGAGGCCACTTCTCCATGCAGCAAGTATGGGATTTCCATAACATACTCCCCCTCAAGAGAGGCCAACCCTCTTATAAGGCCACATTTCTGGTGCAATTGGGGTGGCCTTATAAGAGGGGGACCATTGTACTTGTTAAAATTTAATCAGACATGTTGGATGCAAATTTACCATGGACTAGCTGGTGTCACTGGTTTTGTGGCAACAACTTCCTTGTTTGTGGCACTGACTTCTTTCTTTGTGGCACTGACTTCCTTGTTTGTGGCAGCTGACTCTGCCTGACTGCCAGCATGCTGCTTCCTCTTCTTTTCTTTCTGTGCTGTCTTGCTGCCTGATCTCTTGTTGTTGGACTGGGGTATACTACAAACAAAACAAGAATCATATCATTCTTATCTAGTGCCCAGGGCACCAAGTGTATTTTCAGAATGTGAGACTTGAAATGAGACCTATGTTTTGAAGATGACGTATTTCTACATATTTAAATCAATGATAGAAATTACAATATTTACTTTTCTCTCTCTTCCATATCAAGTCTTCAAAATAGTGCTACAGCACATCCAGGTTGATGTAGCTGGTAGTCAAATGCTACCTAAAGTTAAAAATAGCTTATACAAGGTGCAGATGCCTGCAAATTCTCCTACAATTCTTCATTTCAGTAAAATATAGTTTTAAATTAATAATATGTGACTTTGGAACAGACAATCATTTTTGTTTTGGTCTTTTTCTGCACACATAAAACCAGCTTTGCCTTGCCCAAAACTGAATATCTAATAATCACAAACACATCATACCTGGCTGTCTTGGGCACAGGTGTCTGTGGTGCCAGACTCATCTCTTCCTCCATGATGGCTCTGAGACCCACTGCAGAGGAGCTGATGCCCATGCCTGGCACTGTGGGGCTGGATGGACTCACTGGGCTGGACAGCTCTGGTACAGTGTCCCCTCCTGCCCATGCTTCCACAGGGCTGACAGGGCTTGGCTTGCCCCAAGGGTTCCACTTATCTCGCCGAGGAACACAGATAGTCAATGGGAATGTGCTGTTCTTTGGATCCAAGTCCTGCAGCAAAAATTCTGAGGTTGAACTACACATATTTTATTTTAACTAAAATAATTAAGAACTGAAATCCATATATGTACCTGCTTCCAAATACAGCCACTGTGAGGCTGCCCCTGCTGCTGACAAAAGTGGTCTCATCTTGCAGGTAGTCTTAACTCTTTCAGTGCCAATCATGTCTGAAGTCAATTGCTTAAGTCAAACTAGTATAAATTATCATTAGGATCCCAGATTCATATTCCTCACAAAAAGACTTCATTTAAGTAACAGTATGCTTATAGTTCCAGAGAGAAAAGCTGTTGACTGAGTCCAAAATTGGGCACTGAACGGGTTAAAATACAGGTAACTATTTTTGAGAAATAGATTTTACTGTCATAAAAGTACACTGCATATCAATATTAAGTGTAAAAGTTACATTCATATGTGAATCTGCACGTGTGATAATCATCAAGCCTGGGACTTAAAAAAGATCAACCTCCCACCAGTATAATATACATGTATGTATAATAGCTTGATGAGTGGGTCTTTTGAGTGAATATCAATGTCAAATCTCCACTGGCCCTCCATCCACAAAAGGCATCAAAATTCAGTAAGCAGTAAGAAGGCACATACTGTAAATTACTTTATTTTCGCATGAATAAATTTTCATGTTTTTTGTATTTTTGACATTTCACTGTAGTTTTAATTTCACTGTTTTGGACATAATTCCTATTCAAACAATGTTAAAATACTTTTTCACTGTGTTTTTATTTTCACAGTTTTTTTATCACCGAAAATAACAATACAGCGAAATTACAGCAAATAATAGTACGCAGAAACAGACAAGTGAATGGATGCACAGAAGGACTCATGAATGAACACCCCTTCACTTCTACATTCCAAAGGACACCTGAGGAGGCACATAAAGAAAATTAGGATGCTACAACATGAGCATATTTGATGCTCTTGTAACATTTCAATGGATGTTGTTATTGGCGCAAATATCAATGTCAAAGGAAAATTGGGATGCTACAATATGAGCATGTTAAAATAAAAAATCATTGAGCACATATTCTCACAATATCTATCTGGTATATTCATTGGAACAGTAGTTCACGATAAAAATAATGGGATTTAAAGTTTTTTTACCACAGCAGAAAAAAAAATCTTTTTTCTACTAGCCCCTGTGATAGGGCATAGGGTGCACAAGGTAACAGTTCACCCAGTGAAAAAGTTCTATCAAACAGCACTGGCTGACCTCAAACCAGTATGTGGACTCTCCTAATATGGAAAATAAACATATCAAACAGAGGTTTGAAAAACTGAGTTACCTGGTAACAAGACTGAAATTTGGACATCAGTCCACATATGCACAACATGTACAGCATTACAAACTGCCTCTTCTTGGCTACTTGCTCTGTCTTATTTATTGAGCATATTTGACACTCTTGTAACATTTAAAAGGACGTTGAGGTTGGTACAAATATCAATGTCCAATCTCCGCTGGTTCCTTCAGCATTAGGGTACATGAAATACAATTATCATAAATGTATTGATCCTGCGACATTCAAAACAGGTCAAAGTCACCCAAAATAAACATGCATAAAAGTTTTATGCCATGCTACATGGGCATAAATATGAATGCCCAAGCTTCATAGGTTCTGGACATGTGAAGCAGGATGCTGAAAAATGAAGATATAAATGTGCCTATCAACCTGTGATCTTGAAAAGACCTCAGGCTCATTCACAGTTCATGGGGGGGGGGGGGGGTCATATGATGTTTCTATACTATAAAAATCGTCATTATATCTTATGCAGTACTTCAGATACCAACTTGTATGTATGGGCATGTGCACATTTTCATATACTATTTCCATATACCCCTTCAATACGCCACCTTAACTCTGGTAGTGCCATATACCTATATTTCGGTATCCCCTGGTCAACTGCCAGGACCCTATTACATAACATACTGAAAAATCAGCAGATGGCAGTTGGGCAGTGTTTCTGAAAAAAAGTTTGTGGCATAACCAGGGTTAAGTAGCAGGGTACAACAATACAGCTTAGCGATTACAGTGAAACCTGTTTGAGAGACCACCCCTAGTGCAGGCCAAAAAGTGGTCACATAAAGCAGGTGGTCTCTCAATAGAGGTGAAATAACATGGGAAAGATGGCAAAAAGGACATGGTAAAGATGGTCTGAAAATGCAGGTGGTCTTTCCTCACAGTGGTCTCTCAAAATATGTTTCACTGTACTTGTCTAACATCTGCCCCTAACTTCAAGCTGAGGTTCATGGCATGCAACCCACTGGCAATTCACTTACTGATATAAATTACTGAAACTCAAATACATGCAGATGAAGTAAATCAGATACATTTTCACCAGCTGTCAAGAATTTAATATTTGCTCCTGAAGAACAACTTCTATATACCTGATTGGATCAATTTCATCTGCTCTCCCCACCCATCCCTGAGGTAGGGTTTGAAGTGACTCACTTGTTCATCTTGGTCCCTGGGTGATGGCAAAGATCCGGTCTCCTCATTGACCTCATCAAGCTCCATGGCAAACTGCGTGTCTGAGCTGCCAGAAACAGTTCGCACTCTGGCTGCCTGACCAGCATCACCTGACTTCTTGCTGTCTCCTGTATCCTCACCTACGACACAAAACACTCCAGACTGAACAACGCTATACCTTTGACCATGGTGCACTATGCTTAGCTATACTTTATGAAATTACTTTTTTTTTTTCTTTCTTTTTTTTGGGGGGGTTATATAACTGTTATCATAAATGTGAGCCATGCATTTCCACAACTTAACACACACTTTTCCAAATCTTTCTTCACTTTGACTTTATTATGAATATAAATTAAAGCATGGGTGAATGACTAAATGTGCTTGCTTTTTAAATGACCATCAACACAACAGCTCTTTCAACATGCAGATTACTGTTGTTGATGTTGGCATTGATATAGGAGAGTTCAACATCATGATCATGGCTGTTTTGAGCAGAATACCTGGGGACATAATAAATAGCAGTATGTCTTAGAACTAAATGTACTCTGGGTCTTGGTTCAGCAAATCAATCTAAAGTGGGCACTTCATCCCATTATAAAATATTAACTTGAATCTTCCTGTACCAGTAAGTAACATGAACATCAACTTCATGGTAACCCAAGGCAATGCAATCTGTTTTGATAAGCCACCCCTAGTTATCCCCAGGCTTATTTCTCAACACAGACCTCTCATCGGAAGCACATGTTAGACCATTCTGCAATATCAATTCTTTTGCATTCTGTTTCAGTTTCACTTTCTATTTCTCTCCCACATTACCCCCAAAGCACATAATTATTCTTCATTAACACTTACTACTGCTCTTGGTACGGTTCCTCTTCCTCTTGGACTTGCCAGACTTCTTACCCCCCTGATCCTCCCTGCCTGTGGCAGCAGACACGCCCTTGTCAGTCTGGTACCCTGCGGCCAGGGTCTCCAGGTAAGAGTGGGACGGCCAGTCACTGTATGGAGTGATCATCCTGCAGCTCATACTGCTCACCTGTCAATAACACCAACAATGGGCAGCTGCAGCCTCAAATACATACCCAATATCTGGGCAATAGATGTTCCAAATGCTTTTGCCAGCTGTTGTTTACTTTTTTTTTTCCAATTTTTAAAGTTTGAGTATCATATCGCATAAAGTTCTCAAATTCATTACCAAACATAGGATATTTAATCTGAATTTTGTATTTTCTGAATGTAAAGTTCAGGTGGCCTGGGGCAGAAATTCGAGAAAACACAGTGGAATCATTTCATTGCAATTTGTTTCACTTTTCAAATATGTGCTTTTGGTTTTTCTATTTAAAAAAAAAAACAAAAAAAAAACAAAAAAAAAACATGCATGGTTGGCATAATTAATTTAATGACAAATTGGTCTGTGTTATTAGGGATAGCACATTAATTGTAACCAAAATAGGTCAAGAAATTATCAAGCTAAATTTCTTTTTCAGCACATGTAATCAGACTGAAAATGGCATGTACATAACCATGACACTATTATATCACATTGTATAAAGTATGACAAGTATATATCACATTGTATAAAGTATGACACATTAAAAGTATCATACAAATATATATCACTTTTTATAAAGAATGACACTACTATATCGCATTGTATAAAGTATGGCATGAATATATCACATTGCATAAAGTAGGTAGTATAAATATCGGGGGGTGGGGGGGGGGTGGAAGGGTACACACTCTTTTGCTATGTGTGAAGCATAAACTTTTTATTTATTTATTTAATTTTTTTTTTTTTGGCTCATTCCTACTAACAAGGACTCAAACATAGACAATATTAATATGACTGGCAAAAACAAACTGACCTTGTCTCTATAGTAGGCTGTTAGTTCTAGCAGCACTTCTTCACTCAGAATGTCAAGAGACCTGCAAATAATACATATGTTACTCCCTTTCAATCAGCTATGTTGTGTTTTGATTTTATTTCCTCAAGAGAAGCTCTCATTGTGGCATTATCTCGCATTATAAACACTGATTGTTTTATGAGTAGATCTATTTACAGCTGGGGAAATTTATATGCAAGTAATTCATAATTTCCTTGTTGATAAAAAGAAATAAAACATCCACACAGGACCACATGCAAACACATAGTAAAGTTCAGCTAAGCACGTAATGTTAAACAATATATCAATCAGTTGATCTGTCTGACAGGACCATATTATCTACTGGCCAAAACAGATATACATGCTGTAACAGACAAATATACAGTAAAACTTTATTATAACAACACTCAGATATCTGACATGTTCACTTTAATAACATATATATATATATACACACACACAGTGGTACCTGATGTATGGGGGGGGGGGGGGGGGGCACATACAGCAGGTGACTTGTCACTGCAGGTAGCTTTACAAAGATACTGATTCTTGTGTCCCAGCAAGGTGACCACAAAAAGCAGTGTGGCTGCTCACGGCAGTGGTTCCATACAGATGGTACCACTGTATACATATATATATATATATATATATATATATATATATATATATATATATATATATATGTACAGTGAAGCCTCATTATAACAACACTCAGATATCCAACAAATTCATTATAATGAGACAAGTTTTCAATGGCAAAAGTTCATTTTCTTTGTTATTTGATTCATTTATCTGCCATATTCAGTTATCCGACACATTTCTAAGGGAACAAATGGTGTCATTATAATGAGTTTTCACTGTATATACATATATAAGTTTTGAGTGATTTCAGGTCAAATTCTTCTGCTGTATAATAAATCTTTCTGACATATTCAAATATCTGTCACATTTTGAAGCAACAGATGGTGTCATTGTAATGAGTTCTCAAGTTCAAATGACAAATACATGTCCCGACTCACCTTGTTTCCATCAGGGCAGCCAGGTTGATGATGATAAACTGTTGACATGTGGCTTTCAGCTGGCCAGCATTGTACACACAGGCAAACTCCAGTAGCTCACAGGCACTGCGCAGAGATACTGAAAACACAACATTTCAAAATAACTTTCAAACTCATCAATACAAGGGTAGATTATTGGCTGCTCCATATGGCAAATTTGTCTTTTGGTGAAGTCCCACTCATTAACAAACAGATATCCTGTGGAATTGTAGTTCTCAAGTTTTCATGACCACAAATTTAAATCTTTTAAGATGTACATGTATAGAGACTATAAATATGATGCTGTGTCATATTTACAATGATAAAGAGAACCAGAAGATAATTATAATGATCTTTAATTTATCAATGTTAATGAATTTCTCATTCTAAATGATCATCAAAACACAGAATATTTATCAATTACTTACTGAGACTTGCAACAGCAATTTCACACATGTCCTTGAGTCGGCCTATAAGCAGCTGGTCTGCCACAACTAGCACATTGCACAGGAACTCAACGTCGTCACACTCTGTACTCATGATAAGAAACAATTGTTAATACATTGTTGTTTTAAAAGAGATCTGCAGATGCCTACTCTCTTAAACTTAACATTGAAGACTTTTATCCACGATCTGCCAGCTCACCCTTCTGAGCTAGAAACAGTGACACAAAGTCAAGCTGTCACAAACATAATTTGAAGGATTGTTCCTCTTACGTGCAAGTCCACTCAAAAATCTTTAAATATAGCAGTGAACCAATTTCTGTACTAAAACACAAATTTAGTCATCAGGATCTCTGTTAGATGTCAAACCAAACCTCTAAAAATGTGTGAACATTACACTGATATGCATACTTGTGATCTGATGTCATAAACGACTCAGGTCCGTATCATCAGGGCAGAACAGTCTCACCTGAGAAAAGGTCTGATTTGTCAGCATACAAGTAATGCAGTACTACTTCAAGGATGTCTCCTGGTACAGGCAGATTCAAGGACTCAGTGTTGGAGGTCTGTGAAAAGATTACACATTCAGGACAGGGCAGACCCCATAGCAATTTTTGGGCAGTTACTACCTAACATAGTTCATATATCATATATTGAAAAATATTAATAGCAAAGAGTATACATTTTGGGAATGGACAGCATCCAAAGATTCTAAATTTGACTTTAATTTCAGCCTTGCTATCTAATCTTTAAATAAACATTTAGGTTTGTGGACATGTCAGACACTTATACAAATGTAAAAATAACTTGACTGGTTCAATTTTTTTTTTCACACAAAATTTACGCATGCCTATGTGACTCTAAAAATGTGTCAGGGATTTTGTCATCAGTGTTTGTTTTTCAGTTAAAAAGCCAAAATTGAGGTTTCCAGATTTTCAACTCCCTCCATTTTTAATGGCATATATCTGAAAAACTAAACAAGATATAAATAGTCCTTAACACTTGTTTGAGACACACTATTCTTTATTTCTGTAAAAAAGTTTTAAATTTGAACACACTTAAGAAGAGTTATAATCCACATTTGCACACAGGTCTGACACTTGACATGTTTGCCAATGAGTTCAATGTTCATTCAACAATAAGTTCACTGTGTTGAAATTAATATAATAATATTTGAAATTTTCTGACTATTTCCTTTCAAGAAATACATACTTTATAAATGTTTCCACTAATACTTTTACAAATAAATCTATCAGTGTCATGGAAAGAAACTTTCCAAATGAAAACATGAAATCACATCTTTTATACAGATTCATTTCACATTTTAATGACATTTGTGACACCTACATGTATGTCCAGGTTGATCAGTTTTCAAATTAGAGGATACAAGAATTACTCCAAGTTTAACTAGAACAGACTGATTTTCCAACAGAAAATCAAATGTCTCCCGGTGGAACACTTACATCCCTGAATAAGCTACAGGTGATAACAAATTACAAATGACCAAGTTTGCTTGAAAATTACAATCCTATTTTAGCTCTCACCTAGATACATTACTCTAGCAATTTTCATCAAGTTCTTCAAGACATATTGCAGAGAAACCAATTTCACATATATGACCCTGTGACCTTGAAAATTAGGTCCAGGTCACCCAAATACAATCCCAACCTAGGTCTTGCCAAGATACATAATCCTACCAAGTTTCATCAAATTCCATCATGTTCTTCATGACTTATCAAACGGAAACCAATTTCACAAAAGTGACCCTGTGACCTTGAGAATTAGCTCAAGGTCATCCAAATACAATCCCAACCTAGGTCTTGCCTAGATACATAATCCTACCAAGTTTCATCAAATTCCATCAAGTTCTTCAGGACTTATCGAACGGAAACCAATTTCACATAAGTGAACCTGTGACCTTGAGAATTAGCTCAAGGTCATCCAAATACAATCCCAACCTAGGTCTTGCCTAGATACAAAATCCTACCAAGCTTCATCAAATTACATCATGTTCTTCATGACTTTTCCAACGGTAACCAATTTCACATAAGTGACCCTGTGACCTTGAAAATTAGGTCAAGGTCATCCATATACAATCCCAACCTAGGTCTTGCCAAGATACATAATCCTACCAAGTTTCATCAAATTCCATCGTGTTCTTCAAGACTTATCGAACAGAAACCAATTTCACAAAAGTGACCCTGTGACCTTGAGAATTCGCTCAAGGTCATCCAAATACAATCCCAACCTCGGTCTTGCCAAGATACATAGTCCTACCAAGTTTCATCAAATTCCATCAAGTTCTTCATGACTTATCGAACGGAAACCAATTTCACATAAGTGACCCTGTGATCTTGAAAATTAGGTCAAGGTCACCCAAATACAATCCCAACCTAGGTCTTGCCTAGATACATAATCCTACCAAGTTTCATCAAATTCTGTCAAGTCCTTCAAGACTTATCGCACGGAAACCAAGTGTTGAAGAACCTGAACAACAACAACAACAAGCGGAAGAAACGGGCACTAAAACAATATGTCCCCCAGCTTCCAACCGGGAGACATAATTTGTGTTTGCCATAGTGCAATTTAGTAATTTCCTTTCCTGTCTTCAAATACACTGCCATCAACATGTCATCAGAATTTGTGAGTTGTAATTTTACCTCTATCCAGCCACTCCCCAGCATACTGTGGAAGTACTCCAGTCTGGCCACCAGGATACACTTGTGACACTGTATCCGAGTACCATCGTCTGCACGGATACAGACATCATACAGGGCTGGACTGTAACGTACATCAACGAATGAGTACTCGATGTTCATTCTCGGAGAGACCATTTGACACATACTCTGAGAGATAATTACTTAAAATTAAAATGACCAGTGGGCCTTTTTGGCCCCTTTAGCAACAGGAACAGTTTAACCAATGTTGCTATTTCTAGCTGTATAGTTACTAAAGATAAGTCTGTATAATTTACTAGAAAGCACTGTTTGCTAGCTTCAATCTCTTGAAATTGTCTTCGAGTAGAGGTTCCCTAAAAATCTCCCCCCACCCCACCCCCACCCTCAAACTCAAAAACTTAAGTGTATTTCTGTCTTTGGGTATTAGCCCCAAAGGAAAAATTATGATTACCCTTCTTCACCCCACCCCAAAATTTGAAAAGAATAAGGGCGCTTTATCTCAGAAGTCAAGAACCAACACTAAATGCTAATAACTCATTCTTCACAGATATGTGTTAATCTTTTTAAGCAAACTGGGTGCTTAGGAAATTTAAGTGGAGAGTCATCCTCAATTGTAGACTGGTATTTGGAATAAAGTTGCTGACAGAGCCTACAAATGATGGCAAAATGGACAATAATGGTCATTATTTCAAAATTTGGGAATAGAAAACGGAAGGGGGCATTTTTATTGTCGGCAGGCAGAGGCACTTGAAAGTGATTTTTTCCCTTAATTTTTGAAATTATCCAAGTAGAACATATGTGATATCTGAAAATTCTGTCCCAACTTATCTATTTTTTACATACAATGTACACCTGTACACACTGTTGTTCCTTTTTTGTTCTTGTTGAATATATCAATAGAATGAATATAAATTTTGTCCAGAGAAACAGTATGGTCTCATATAAACCATGTATCAGAATGTACATCATTTGACACTGCCTTTGCCAATCCAACATTAATAAAGACAGTGATACAATATACAATACATGCAGTAACTATATTTTACTACTTACTATTTGTTCCTGGAGAAACTAAGACGTGGAGCAGGCACATTTTTCTTATTTGCATTCATGATTTTTCCATCCACATACTTGACGGCCTCCAGTCTGTTACAAAGCATAAAATGAAATTTGCATCACCCTAAGTCACACGTACATGTACATATTTTTTAACAATACTTTTCACGAATCTTCACTTTGTCCTTGGATCTAAAGGGCATATTGTTTAAATTACTTAAAACTTCACAGCTTGTTTCTGCAATCTTACTTTCATTAAGTACCTTCAAATAAAGTTTAATGCCATTCAGTACTTACTACCAAGACCCCCCAGTAAACTGACACAGATTTGACATTCAGGTTTTCATTACCTGCTCATTTGTAGCAAACCCAGGCAAGTCCAAGCCTAACATTCCTATAGGCCTCTAAATTTATACTTGTCCTAACCTCAAATTGAGTTGTGTGGGGCAATAAGGTAATCCTTAGTGTCAAACACTGGCCAAATGCAACTGAATACACACCATAAACTCATTCCATACCAGTCCCTGTATTTTTCCGTATAATTACCCAGATTTAAGACGACAATTGCATATTTAAATTTTTCATGAAAAGAACTTTCATTCAAGTGCCAACATGCCTGTAGTCTTAAGTCAGTAGTTCTGGCACTGCCTGGCAAGTCATGCTGCACCTGCCACAAGGGCAGCTGCAGCATGACTTGCCAGGCGGTGCTAGAACCACTGACCAAGGCCTGTCACCATAGTATGGAATGAATTAAATACACTTTCCAGAACATGTAAGAAATACACTGAATTTGTCCTTACAGTTACATGTACCTCACAAAACCAATGGTCTATAATTATTGCAAGCACTAGTCTCCAGCTGATTTTCAATCACATGATTTTGCACCTCTCCACTGAGGCCAAATGAAGTAAGTTCACAGGGTGCTCTAAACCCTTTTTTCTTTCAGTCAGCTGGTGGTCAATTGTCATCGACTTCAATGTTTTTGACTGATTTCAACATTAATGAAAAGACAATTTGAATGATTGTGTAGATGCGACCTATGAATATAGCACACCACACAAAGGAAAGCTGCTGTCTCAGTCTTAAACTGAGTCTTAACCGAATGGGAAAAAGGCTTAATTGACAGATTGTAAGGCATTGCTGCTGGTTAAACTAAAAGAAAAGAGTTTCACACCTTTTACTCAGATTCTTGACACCAAACCTGCGTGCCAAATCCATGAGTAACTTGACTGGGTTCTTTGTCTGAGAGGATGCCTGCTTCTCACTCTCTGCAGAGTTGTCCACTTTCTGACCCCCACCTTTCTTCTTCTTCTTTTGGACTACCTCAAATGCTGATATCTTCTTTCCATTTTTAACTGCAATGAATTCTTCCATTTCCTCTTCCTGTCTGTCTTTCCCCTTCTGGTTCTGTCCATCATCCTGTAGCTTGAACTTGCTGCCAGCCTTCAGTAGCTGGCATGTGTCCGTGTAGATAAACTGAAGCATCTCCATAAACAACATCTTGTTTACATTCTCAATCAATACTTCTGGTCTCTCCCATGACTGAAAATTGTCTGGCTTGTCGACAAATATCTTGCGGAAGTACTCGCTCCTGCATGCCAGAATGTATCTGTGAGCTGCTACTGAAGTATTGCCCACCTGAAAGCAAATTCAGTTATCGCTGAACAAACTTCCCAATCTAAATCACTTTGCGTACGATCTGTACTTTTTTAAAACGACAACGCACAGCTTTTCACATCATTTGAGTCAAATGTTTACCTTCAGAACAACATCATGTATCAAGTCACTTGCATCTGCCTCTTCTAACAGTGTCTTGAACTGCATGCCAATGTTAGTGTCCTGAATGGTGGGCACCTCAGTCAGGCTGCAAGAACAGTAACATGTACTATATAAATAAAATACAACAACTAAAATGCCATCACAGACTGCCAGAAACATGCCCCAATCCCGTTTCCAGCATGACCCTGACAGTTGGTGCTGCAGGATTCATTTTTGTTACACCAGATATCCATGGGCTCTGACACTGTATAACACATCAGAAAACTAACAAACCACAACTTATCCCTTGTGTACATTTGTGTCCAAATGTTGGGTTTCAAAACATCTATTTTTCCCATCAAAATCTTGATAAGATGCCACATTCATATCATTAAAATTGATACTATAACCTCAGGTGTCTAACAAAATAGGCAATGCAAAAGTTTAAGGTACCAACACAGTTATGAGACAAAAACACACAGGCTGATACATTTACTGTGTGCCCAATCTCTACAAGAATGGGGGGGGGGCAACTAAATATATATACATGCATGTTTTTCCATACGTCTGTGATGGGTTTAAATGCTGTATATTTATTTTCAATCTTTGCCAAATAAATATTTATGAGTTCTGCACTGTATAGCCAATATTCACTCCATATCACTTTAGCAAACACATAAATGCTCAAAACTCAAAAACAAGACCTCTTTTTGGATACAGCATGACCAGCATACCATTTACAATAAATGTTTCTGAGCAATTATAACTTATTTATTCTAAAGGTTACAAAACTTACATCAAATTTATGATACTGTATGTATATGTTGGTGACAAGGGCACTATACTGGTATCTTGAAGTTACAACTATGAATAATGGAAGCTGAATGTTGTACCAACTAAAGAAAATGTGAATAAACATTCCAAATTTTCTTCATACAAAAGTTAAAATAACTTGATTAAGTAATCTTTAAATTCCCATGTTGATATCAATAATGATTCCAGTAACTGCACATTGGATGTCTGAAACCACTGACACTAATGTCAAAAAAAGTCCTAGTAGAACTGACCCTGCATTAGGCATGACTTGCAAGACACAGAAATTGCGTCCCTTGCGGTCCATGGTGATGTCAGAAGCACGGTGTGTAGCAGGTAGGCGTTCTACTTTCATGTCCTCTATCTCATCACACTCCATTTGTCTGCTGGACAGTGTCTGTATGAAGCCACCTGATGGTGGGGAGAATGTGGGCTGGTCTGGAAAAACAATAGACAAAACACTTTTATCTTCATCATTGGCCCTGACAGATGGATATGGTGTATGTGTGTGTGTGTTATGTACATGTATATGCAGGGAGCCTTATTTTTGCTGATTCCAACATGACATATTGACACATATGTTCTCCCCAGAGCCCTATAGCCCTACAAATTGTAGGGCTGTGACTTAGGCTTCCTATTATAAAGTATAGAAGGATCAGGGTGTAATTCTTGGAATTTGCTCAAATTTGGTTTTATATGGAAATTCCACTACACTGCTGGGATTATCAGTGGAAGACCCTGTTGACATTTACGCTGATCTTGCCATGAGGCTGACAAAACAGTTGCAAATGAACAAAAGGGTTTTCCTATCCCTGTAGTACATAGTACAGCATGTACTTGCTACATGCCTCAAGTGTAGTCACCCTTCTCACAACAAGCAGCCAGCAACATAAAGCTAGCAGTTTTTCACTACACATAAATTTACAAAGAGATTGACTCCTGTATACTGATGTTTGTGGATACAAAAAGACATGGCCTTTCCCATCAATGTTCATATACTGTACACCTTTAGTTATTAACTGGGTCTGCTCTGATAAAACAAACATGCCTTCATAAAACTGTCTTCATTTTGAGCTACTACTATATAACTAAACTTTGAGCACTGAATTGACATTAAAACATATAAATTTACAGTATTTTGACAAGACTTGTATCTGCAATTATATTTGCAGTACATATCTCCCAAAAATATTACTCAGGTGCTGTTCCTTTCGTGTGAATAGCTTTACATACCTCTGGGGGAGACAGGGGAAAGCTGACCATCTTTACTGACTGGCTGTTTTTTAGCAGGAATGTGAGACACGAACCCTTCTCCCTCCTTTGTCACAAAGGCAATATTTGAGATACCCAGAGCCATCCTTGTGACAAACAGAGGGCGTTTGATGGACCAGGCACAGCGACGAACCACAGGGTCCTGGGCTCTCCATACATGTATCTGCAACAGGCACATGTATACAATGTACAGTAACGACAGAGTAGTCAACATACTTGTCAACTAAAGGTAAACATTCAAAATAATATGTGAAGAATTATGGCTGTTTAAATATGACTACAGTCTGCCTGCGATAACAAGAAAACAAAAACGGGGAAAAAACATAGGGTTCTTGCATCCCTCCAGCAGAGTGCACCTCAGTCAGGAGGGCTAGACTAGTGTATTTCCATTACTTTCCATTGTAATTTTCAACTCAATACCTTAAAAGAAAAACTTGCAAATAGAAAAACTATATTTTGCACAGTCAATCTAGGTGTGTAAGTTAAATGAATCTGCAAATTTTGTTCCATCAGCCTCAAAACTAACCAGTTTTCAAAAAGTACCTTGACACAATTCAATGAGACAACACAACTCTATCCCACAAGAAATTTATGGGTTGTATATTCAGCTGAATATATATAAAATTGCTATTTGTGACCTCTCCTATTATGTATCACTGTTTGAACCAACAGACAGGTTTCAGTCAACAATGATATGATTATTACATTGGGAGGGGGGGGGGTCTTTGGGTTTTTAGCTCTGCTGACTTGTCAGTCAGCAGAGCTTATAGAATCCGTTTGCGTCCGCCTGTCCGTCTGTCGTTAGACTTTTTATATTTTCGACTTCTTCTCAAAAACCACTTCATAGAATCTTTTGATTTTGCACATGGATGATCCCCAGGTGGACCTCTACCAAGTTTGCGAAGGAGATGATGATGCAATAATTTTTCTATTTTTTATGAATTTTTTAATTTATTTTTTGAAAAAAAAAAAAATTCTTCATCTTAAGAACTACTAAGCCAATTGCTTTGATATTTCACATACGGTCATCTGGGGTCAACTAGTTCTTATTTTGGCCACCGGGTGGCGCTGTGATTTTTTTCCTATTTTTTTATGAATTATTGCCTGCTAAGGCTATTTTCGACTTCTTCTCCAGAACAGCTGAACAGAATTGCTTAAAATTTTATCAGAATATAGTTGGACATTAGACAATGAAAGTTTGCGAAAATAATATGGATATGTTAATTTTAGGCAAAGTTATGGGATATCAAACTTCGCAACTGTAAGGAAGTGCTGCAGCTGTATATATATATATATATATATATATATATATATGGCAATACAGTGCATATATTATACTATTGTATTTACCCTTTTGACTTCTCAAAAACCGCTGTATGGAATATTCTAATTTGCACGTGGACGTTGCCCAGGTGAACCTCTACCAAGTTTGCAAAGGAGATGATGATGCAATAATTTTTCTATTTTTAATGAATTTTTTAATTTATTTTGTGAAAAAAAATAAAATTTCTTCATCTCAAGAACTACCTGGCCAATTGCTTTGATATTGCACATAGGGTCACCTGGGGTCAACTAGTTCTCATTTTGGCCACCAGGTGGTGCTGCGATTTTTTACTTCTTCTCCAGAACAGCATGATAGAATTGCTTAAAATTTTATCAAAATATAGTTGGACATTAGACCATGAAAGTTTGCGAAAATACTGTGGATATGTTAATTTTTGACAAAGTTATGCGATATCAGACTTTGTGACTGTAAGTGAGTGTTACCACTGTACATCGGCAGCCATTGAAACAGCAAGGCATGCCAATACTGTAAAAGCAGATCCCAGTCAGCAGAGCACAGGATCATCATGATCCTCTTGTTTTATGTTTTGTTTTTGTTTGTTTTAATCCTACATGGCACAGTAAAAGCCACTAAAAGGAAACTAGCCTTTAGGTTCACCAGAAACCCCTCCACAACTTTCAGCTTACATTGTAATCTTTTGATGTCAGTCTCTCTCTCCATAATAGAGACATACGCATTTAGTTATACTTCTTAAAATTAACCAAGAATTGGGCAGTCAAAATCATGCATAAAACATGTTTTCACTGAAATGCCACTGTGACCAGTCTAAAAGCAACTGTTGTTTGCACTGCCTGGCAAGTCACTTTTCAACTGTTGTAAGCAAGCTTCATTCCAACTTGCCAATGCAAAAAGCACCGACTTAAAGGTCTTAAAATATGGTACGGGATGAGTGACACACGAGCTGTGCCCACAGTGACCAGAACAGCGCCAGCTTACCCTGCCAGATGAATTCAGCAGCAGAATGGTCAATTCGGTACCTCCCTTCTCTCTCAGAGTATCCAGGTCGGAGTTGTGGTCCAGATGGCCGCCACTCACTGCAATCTGCTCCAGACGTAGCCACCTGGGAGCAAACAAACTGTAGATACGTATATTATATGACTGGGCACACTAAACAGCCATATCACCCAATCAGATCTAAATAATGCAGACTGGCCATATACCACAGCAACAGTTAGATCCTAATATAATATGACTGCAGAAAATATCACTACAGTATGTCATACAAAGGTCCAACATTAATCTTTTAATCTGAAAGTACAGTGACAATGAATTTCTAACATTGATACAGCTGATAAATTGAATATAAACTTTACTCTATCTGGCTCAAATGTCAATGGTGTCACACTGGGTTGCTTTTTCAAGCCACATTGACAGAATTTCAAAAGAAATAAACACCCACCAGATACTGTGATTAAATTCACTATGCACAATTTATAAAGCGTTTTCTGCATGACTGTCTCACCAGCATAATCCAAGCCACTCTGAAGTTTTTCTACAATGCTCATTCACGCATGATGTAACCAATGAAGTGTGACAGTGACGGTACAAATCTGTAGTGACCATCACTATCAATAATTTACCCAACTATGAAAGCCCTACCCAGTGTAGTGAAATAATGTCACTCCAAAGTTTCTTGTTGACGGACGGACAGACAGACAGAAAGTGAGTGCTTAGTCTCCCCAATAGCTTATGCTGGCGAGACAATAATGATACCACCCGTTCCCGGCAAAATGTGTCTGATACCTAAGTTTGTAAGATAAATGAGTCATTTAGGAAAGGAATTTAACTTCAAGTCCCTCAAAACTTGTGTCATCATAATTAAGTCGATATGTCTGATATCTGAGTGTTGTTATACTGAGGTTTCATTGTACATGTAAATGTACAAATAGGTGCCACCGATAAAGACAACTTGTCCAGGAGTTGGCAACAAAAGAAGTCTTGATGGTTTCTCCTGAAAATCGTGACTTTTCATTTACAGAAGCTGATTTTGCCTTTTCTGTTAAATATCTTCTCATTGTCACTTGTCCTCCGAGTTTGATATCTACATGTTCTTGGCAATGGAAACTTAAACACAGATTTTTGAGATAATAGTTATGGGACATTTATAATGTTTCTTCATAATTTCTGATAAGCTTGGTTTGTTGGGACTTTTTTGCTCAAAAAACAGCTATTGAGCTTACTTGGAGACAATTTTTCGACACTGGAATTCATGGAGTACGTAGATATCTCCCTTGTGAGTAGCCACTACAGTAGCTGCATCAGAAGCTGCCACCAACTTGGCATCGAATCCCTCATGATTGAGAGCAGACACCTTCCTCGGCTGACTCACTAACTTTTCTCCTGCTACCTTCATGTGCCCTGAAAGTAAAGAGTCACTGATTACTGCTGCGCTGTGTGGTTGTGTCACAAGTGTCAGCTACATTGGCATGGACACATACAGATCACTTACTTCTTACAACCAGCATCTGTTTACCTGATACACAAACCTGACGCAGAACCAAGTCAACAGCCGCATTTCAAAATCTTTCAGTTTTATTTTACAGCTATCTATGGTGGAGGGTGCTCAGGATATACAAAACATACTGGTGTCATGCAGTAAATGTACAAATTGGTACATTGTGCCCTGTTGTCTATCCTCCAATTTCCCTGGTGAATCCATAATTACCATGGGGATATGTATCACACACAAAGACATGATTCACGTCATACACACATCTGTATGATAAACTTATGCATTTTACCCACAGATATACAGTACACAGGTCCAGCACTGTTTTATGCTTTATACCCCAAAGATTTCTTTGTAAGTGTTTACTGATAACCTTACGCACATACCCCAAAAAGCCACATGCAAGTGGAGAGTTAAAGCAAGCAATTTGACAGGACATATTCACCTAGCTGTCCTGCATTGAGTCCGCATGTGAAGATGGCACCTGCTGTATAGAGCACCGTGTGGAACCGACAAGCACATACACCTAGCAGTTTCTGCAACTTCAGCACCTTGCCATTCATCTGTAAACACAGCATCACAAAGCTTATAAACACTCTTCTCCTTTGGCTGTGGATTGGATCATTTTCCAAACACCATAATATTTGACAAATAAAACAAAAACTGCTTTGTGAGCAGTAGAGACTGAACAAGTTTGCACTTTGAAACCGAACCTGGTACTCCATATTCTGTAAGTACAGTACTACCAAACCCCAAACCAGGTACCGTTCGGGTTTGGTACATGCAATTCAAACACAAGAAAAGATGATTTGCTGCATAGCAAATCAGTGTGTGCGTCTTCAGAGCATACTGGTATGACAATGTACAACTAGTCCATAACACAGGAGTAGAAGTTGAAATGGCATCTCTATCTATTATAGCTTTGAAGCTATTCAAGATTTAAAATTTCCAATGGTGCTAATTAGTATAATTTAAATTGCTACAACTTTTCTTTTTAATTCATTACGTGCGCAATGGTCAACAACCCCCTAGTAGAAGTTGGAATGACATCTCTATCTATCACAGTGTTGAAGATATTCAAGACAGAAAATTTCGAATACTGCTAATTAGCATAATTTAAATTGCTACAACTTTCATTTTAGATTTATTACATGCATAATGATCAATAACCCCATATTATAAGTTGAAATGACATTTCTATCTATAATAGTTTTGAAGATACATGCATTCAAGTTTTAAAATTTCAAATGCTGCTAATAAGCATAATTTAAATTGCTACAACTTTTGTTTTGGATTCATTACATGTGCAATGGTCAATAACCCCCTAGCAGAAGTTGAAATGACATCTCTATCTATAACAGTTTTGAAGATATTCAAGATTCAAAGTTTCAAATGCTGTTAATTAGCATAATTTAGATTGCTAACACTTTTTGTTTTAAATTCACTAGATGCACAATGGTCAATAACCCCCTAGCAGAAGTTGGAATGACATCTCTATCTATTATACTTTTGAACATATTCAAGATTTAAAATTTCAAATGCCCCTAATTTGAATAATTTTAAACATCTTCATTCCTCTGCATAAAAAGGCCCAACTCCTTGTATGGAGGTACAATCATGCCAAGTTTGGAGTTTCTATGTATAGTGTCCGAGAAAAGTGTCGGACAAATTCACTGGTAAAGAAGAAAGAAGAAATAAAGAAAGGAAGAAAAAAAGAATTGCAGGAAAAACAGAAAAGTGTGTATTGACACACACACTTTAATCAAACAGATAAATACAGATATATTAATTAGATTTGATTTAATTAACAGTCCTTCAACAACAACTCATCTCTGTGTATAGAAAAAGCTTTTTTACTGACAATGATTATGATAACCAAGTGATGTATCATTTGTGTATTATTTTAATATCTTCACAGGCTTTGCGAAAAGTTGTCGGTCCTCAGTTTCTACCGATAACCTTGACGTGACCTTGACATTTGAGATGACCTTTACCTTGCTATGATCGAACTCCTATACACTCAGAACCACATCTATAATAGTACATAAGATACTGAAGATTTAAAACTTTAATTAGCCCTCATTTGCATAATTTTGAAAAGCATGACCTCTCATTATAGAAAGGCCAGACTTCATCTACAGAAGTATAATTGTGGCAAGTTTGGAGTTTCCACATGTAATACTTTTCAAATGGAATGTCGGACAAATTTGCCTGTCAAGAAAGAAAGAAAGAGAGAAAGAAAGAAAGAGTTCCTAGAAAAACAATATGTATGTGTTGCCACACAGACATAATGATGCACAATGTGTGCACAAGATCAATTATGTCGGGGGGGGGGGGTATTACTACTGTATCATCTCAAAGCAGTCCATATGAGCCACCATGTTCAGATGTGTCAGTGAATCAACGGAATCAACAACAGCAAAGGTTATCCATCAAAATTTCTTTTAAGGATAATATTCAACTTAAAGCAGCATACGACAGACTGACCTTGTAAGAGAGCCTAAAGTTTAATAGACCAAAAGTGAAAAGGCTATGAAAGCAAAAAAATATGGAGGATGAGAGAATAAGTCCAAAGAGTCCTCATTCCAGGGATGACCTTGACTGAAATTTAGAACCTACAGGTCTCAGTGACCAGTACAAACAACCAAAAAAGTTTGCAAAGCCTGTCTCTAGGTACACTCAACTTTGTTCATCCTTCGACAAAATAGCAACGTCTGCTATTTCTGGGCAGCAAACAAGCCTTCCTGTCATTAATGATCAAACCTGTGATACTGAAGACTTGCTTGCTTGACACACAAGAGCATGGCACACATTGTGGCCGGGAAAGCAAATGTAAAGAGTTCCTGCCAGTCTGATTGTCCACCAAACAATCAGGTAGGAAAGTATACACCAGCATCTGTGCCAAGGAGAGGGATTAATACAGTGGTCCCTGTCACCAGAGACCATCCCTACAGCAACAAAAAAAGTGGTCTTGAGACAGGTGGTCTTTAATGACAGGTAAATTAACATGGGAAGTATAGAACTTGTGAATCTGAAAAGCGGTCTCTCATGAGAGGGTGGTCTCTCACGGGGTCTCTCGTGACAGGGACTACTGTATACTATAAGGCTTGGCCTGTTTCGCAAACTATATAAGAGATATGGGTCTGTACTATGCTCAGTTTGGTCTCAATGATTTCTATCATATGGTTGATTGCCTAACCATTCAACATGTTTATCTTAAAACTAGGTCCTAAAGTGGTGCAACTGATGTAAATATTGTCAATAGACATACAGTGGTACCCATCTTATAAGGCCCCTCTCACCAGAGGCCACCCCTTTTAAAAGGCCAGCATTCGTGTGCAGAAAGTTTGGTATTTCCATTATATTATCCCCCTCAAGAGAGGCCAGCCCTCTTATAAGGCCACTTTTTGGCTGCATTTGGGGTGGCCTTATAAGAGGGGATACTGTATTCGCATAACGTTTGCACAGCCAATTGTAGAAATTTAATGTTGCACTTCCTGCATTATCAGGTTTGGCTTTATTTTTAACCTTCAGACTTTGTACAATCAGGTTTTTCAATTTTTGCCTGTTTTACAGTACCCTTTCCATTCAGATCAGCCATATTCCTGGTGAGTTTTGGGGGCGATGTTGGAAGCGGCTTTTATAGCTTTGACACTATTGCACTGAGGCACTTCTATAGTTAACTAACCTGACCCACATAACATCACTTATCACTTTGTCAATTTCAAGTGAGAAAGAATTACTTCAGGTGTACACAAATGTGACTTGTTGCCTTGTAACTTTGTTATTTCATTTTATTACCAGCTTTGACAATGACAACTGAATCCACACTACCAGTGACTGTAAAAACTGCACTCAAGCAAGACTTCAATCATGAAACCTGGTAAGCTCTGGTTCTGTTGCTGAGGCTCAGTCAGATTCTGGTAAGCAGTATAGATCAACCATTTCGCTATACAACCAGGATTTTGTTGTAATCAATTTCAAATGCGTTAGAAAGCAGAGTCAGGCAAAACGTTTGTCTTTTTTAATTTATTCTTCATTACTTGCAACATTTATTTTCCTGTGACCCAGAAAGTAGGTCTGATGGTCAAAGTCATCCATAATATCACCTGTGCATGAGGATTGTAAGATGCTTGTACACTACATGAAAGAGCTCTTACTGCATGAAGCCACGCATATGAAAATAAGTGTATCTGTCGTTTTTGTGACTCAGAAAAAAATGCAAAAGTCAATAAATAATACAAAGGTTTGTGGGCTGCTTCTCTTCAGTGTAATTATTAGTGTCCAATTTCCACTGGTTTTTTAATTATTTTGTGTTGTTTAAGCTATATCCATGGGCAGTCACATAGGTTACAGACCTGCTTTGGGACCAGACTGCTTGTGGGTGGTGGGAACTGTCCCAGTTGATGTGTGTCATTGTGTCCACAGGAGTATACTGCCCCACTAAAACGGCAAAAAGCACATTTACTGATAATACACAAGGCTTTTAGCTCACAGTGATTATAATGCCTTTCTAAAGTACTTTAAATAAGCTTGCTTGTTTTTGTTCCTTTCTTTGTTTAGAAAAAGACCAAGCGAAACCGGTGGTGGATAAAGCTCAAACAGGGAAAATCCAGACCAGTTTCAAATCTTCAACCATTCTTGTCAGTGGCAGCTGGAACACCGTAAACCGCTGTTTATACATGTATAGCTTTTCTTTGTTTAGCATTATAATTAGAATCAGCCTTTTCATATCCTGTGAAACCTGTCTTGAAAGACCACCTCATGGATCAGCAAACAGAGATCTCTCATAGGACATACGAATAGTATGAAAACTACACGGCAAAGTATCCTGAAGAGGTATTCTTTTCAGACAGGTGGTCTTTCAAGCCAGCAACCACTTTAAAGTAATTTGGAAAAAAAAAGTCATAAAGCCAATCATAAATCTGCACATTGTACCCTTGTTCTGCAGTTACCAAGAAGGGACTGAAATCAAATAAACTTCTGCAAAGAAAAATGCTGCTCTTTACCCATCTGACAGACAATAGCATCACTCAAACACCAGACATACTGGACATTATTCACACAGAAATTCTGTTGCTCTCACCTTTCCATCAGCATGACAGTGTGGTCTCGGCCTGCATCTATCTGTACACACGTCTCGTGTAACACTCCCTCCACAAGCTTGGGTACCTGCATGACAGGAACAACATATGTTAGGGCCATGGACAAATAAGTCTCTTGCAGACATATCTTTTAAAACAAAGTTCAAAATGAACATTAAGAGTTGCTGTAACAGTTCTCAATGAACTTATTCACATTAAATTTAAAAATTCAACACTCTATAAAATCAATCTTAACTGATCAATAAATAGGATTTTTAAAAATCTCCCTGTATCATTGACTCTGATGAATCTTGTCATACTTGGTATGTCAGTTTAAGATGTGATGTTTGTGGAATGTCATACTTGGCATGTCATTTTAAGAAGTGACGTTTGTTTGTGGAATGATTATCTAGGTCATACTGACAATATCTTCATGTTCTAATGATCTGACATAGCATCTTGCATTCTGATGGATGGACTTCAATCAATTTTGGCCAGTTAGTGAAATATGTGACATACATTAACATGATTTACAGTTACACAGGCTTACTTTTCCTGTTAAAAAGGATAACAATACAAATAGATGGAACACTGTATTCCATGAATACCCTTCATTTCTTTCATTTCCAGTTGGAAATTATCCATAAAATTTGTGTGTGGAGCGTTATGATGCCATATTTGATCCTGAGTACATGCCGCATTAAGATAAAATGTCAGGTTGGAAGCAGTAAATATATAGAGACATACCAGGCAAGTCTGCTCATTGCCATGTCCCAGTCTGCCTCCCTGACCATGTCCACATGTATACACCTGGCCCGCATCGGACAGGAACACACTGTGATACTTACGCATCACCACCTGGGAAACAAAAAGACCATAATATTGTTACTGAATTGACATAAATGCAGATGAAAACACTGGGGCAAGTTTTTAAACTATTGGCACCATATGTGGGTGAAAGATATAGTTTAAGAATAGTAGCTAATGATGAAGTATTGATGAATATATCATCAACCCTCTCCTCTGAATTTGAGACCAATCAACAACTTTCTGTGCTGCTGGGTGGGCACTTGGTACCCAACCTATGCATCCTGTTCTGATAGTATTCACCTGTAATAGACCTTTTTAGGATCCCAGAGGGCAGCACTTGAGGGTGATCATTTGCATAGTTTTCCTTATTTGCATGGTAACAAATTCCTTTGAAGCTTTTGTGATGCAAATTGTCCAAATTATGCAAATGAACACCATGAAGTGCTACCATCTGGGCTCCTAAATTCCACTATTCTGATCCAAATTTGTTTGAATAACTGCTGAAATTAGTGATATATAAAAAAACAAAAAACAAAAACAAACCCACTAAAGCACATGACAGCTGAACCACACCCTGATTTGACCATTTAGGAGATGGGGTAGGCCAAGAGTGTAAGTCTGACACTCATTTGAGGCTTACTGATAAGTCTATAATGGCATCACTGGGTGAGAACAAATTATTTGACTTAAAATTATGTTCAGTGTGTGGTTACTTGCAGCCTACTTTTTATATCCAAGTTGTTTTTTATGTATGTAAATGTAACATCCAGTATGTTTGCTTTGGTCTGTCAACTGTACAGCATCTTCCTATCAGTATATTATCAGGATGGAAACTATACTTCACCTCAATATACATGTGAGTACTATCAACATACATATAATGTATCATATATAGTGCACACAAATTTCTATTGATATTCATTTTTAATGTCCAACAAGCTCATCGGCATATGAATTGAAAAACTCAGAAAAATGTTGCTGAACACAAGACCTGTTTAATGCAGATTTTATTCTTCCTGAAGGTTTCCACTACGTCTGGGTTCCTCATCCTCTGCTCTTTGTCATGGCCCAGGGTGAAATTACTGTTGTCACCCCAAGTGTACACCTCTTGCAGTCCTGCAACACAAATCGTCATCTTAGTATCTACAGTTTCCATTTGCGAGATTTTACAGTGTAAAACTTATTAACCCCACAGAAGTCTGACATACAAATACAGGGAATACTGGCTTGTCAGAGTAAACAGATATTACTATAAAAAGTACTTTTTATTCCCACATTTGAAATAATACATGTGATACATGTACATTTTAATGGTCTTAATCAAGCAATATACATGTATTAGTCAGAAATGTAAATTTGCCGCTGGATATATCCATCTCTATGCTGACAGAAGATCAATTTTCCTCACTTCTGATACTCTGTCATTTCCATCAAACACTGTAAAATTTTGTCATTTTCATCCCAACACTGCAAAAGTTCAAGTTTCCATCTGCTTTTGTGCATCATACAAACTTGCAGCACTCATTTTAATCACGTGGTACAGTACTCCCTTTGTATAACGGCAGTGAGCTAGGACTTTGGTGTTGCACATGGGTGACCTTGACCTCAGTGCCAAGATCACAACGCCACTTACATGAACTCCACTGTTAATGTGTAATAAATGCTGAGGTCTCTGTGACCTCAGGTCAGCACAGTTAAAAACTGGAAACGGACATAGGGCTATAATACAGGAGTGGCTTTTGGGGGAGAGGTCTTAATAGGGAGGTTCTTCTGTATATGATAGTGGTGTAAACATGCAAGAGATGGAAAAAAAAAAAAAATGAAAGTAGACAATGGACCCATGCATAGAAACTATGCAGGATGTGACATGCCAACACACAAAGTTTTTATTTTTCACCTTCATTTTAGTTTAAAACTTCACAGCTTGGATAACATTCAACATATAAAAGTGACAGCTGGGTTTTATATTTACATTGATCTACCTCATCAATATTAACTTTCATACACCCAGTGAAAAGTTCAGCTGGATATGTACACAGTTCATGATATCTCTGCCTTGTCGGTTTGTGACCTACATTATCACGGTGCCCTTTAAATGGGCCAAGTCCATGTCATGTGTGTGTGTGTGTGTGTGTGTGTGTGTGTGTGTGTGTGTGTGTGTGTGTGTGTGTTGTGTGTTGTGTGTGTGTGTGTGTATTGGTAATGCAGTCAACTGTCAGAACTTGGAAACTTAATATGCTTTAAGTCACTGTCCAGCTTTAGCATAATTAGTTATAACCAACAGCTAAATTGTCACTATGTCAGTGGCTAAAATTGTGGGACTTGGATGATAATATTGACTTACTAAAGCAGTGTCAGAATGCAGTGAACAGACAGGCAACAGCCTGACCTTAGAATGCATGATGAACAGCAAAACTGGTGCATCATCAGAGACTACGCATAATGGTGACACCACTGCCTCATACAACCAAATGCAACATTGAACACTAGTACTGCAAGCCAGGTTGCACATCATGTGTAGACAGTTGCGGCCACGTTTAAGGCCAACTTTCACAGATATGCCTCCACTAAGTCTGCTCACAAAACGTACTGCCAATCTGGGCAGTACGTGTACTATAAAGTTTTGTTCTACAAATTTCCAAGCTTTTCACATGAATATTACAAACAGAGCACAAAACAGAATTTATAACTGTTAAACCTTCAGGCACTTTTGGAAACATATAAAGGGAAGATTTTTTTTTAGACAGGCTGACAATAGTGTTCTGTTTCAAATAGTGTTTGAGCTTCTTCATTCACAATCCCTTGCCTGAGAAACAGGCCTCCTGCTTCCCAGTCAAGTGCTTTCCACAGCCAAGCTAATAAAGAAAATCAGAATACAATAAAAGTAGAGTCTGTTTAGAAGGCAATCATCATCCCATGCACCTATATTAACAAGGACTGGTTGACATAAATGGGGAAGATTTCAAACAGCATTGACCACTCTGTTCCATTTATTTATTAAGCCTTTATAATAAAGACATTCCCGAATGACATGTAAATAGCAACCAATACTTTACCTGAACTCAGGAATTCTACATGTGGAAGCCTATCCTTCATGACAATATCCAATGGTGATAAGCCTTCTTTGTCCCGAACTTGCAGGCTTGCTCCATGCTGGAAATATGAAGCAGAATGTTGTTTTCTGTGATATCACGGACTCAAAAGTATTTTAAATGTGTCTTGTTATTTTCATCACAACATGTATTCAATATCTTCATGATGATGATCAACACATTGATATTTTAGTTTTCACTTTGCATGATGCACTGATAAATGTATGTAAGGCATTTAAGCAAGCCCACTGTTCTAGGCAACTAAAATATCAGTCAGGGCAACCAAAAATTAACATACAGTAGTCCCTCTTTTGAAAGACCCCTCTTTTGGGAGACAACCTGCCTTATATGACCAGTTTGTGCAAAAGCACCTTCTAAGGATAATTTACCTCTTATTGAAGACAACCTAGAGAACCTGACCAGTGACCTCGCAAAATGACCCCAAAAGACCACTTATCCATCCAGAAATTCTCCATGTTAGACAAGTAAAACCCAGCTATTTTGTAAAATATTGGTAAAACAATTTGTCAAAACCAGTTTACAAATCTAAATTTGTTCATAACACCAATAAATGAGTGAACACATGACTGCATAATGGAATGGGGTGTAATAAACTTGTGTACATCAATCATATCATGGCAATTCAAAGTCATCGTTAGTTGTTAGGTAGGTGGTCCAGCAGTCAAACCTCCTTTGGTAGACCACCTGCTTTATGTGACCACTTTTTGTGGTCAGGACAGACTACTGTATTAAAAAGTTCAGTGGGAGTTTGACCCCCTGTTTGGCAAAAGAAATGAAAGGTGTGGATATTTCTTAAGACTGCTAATATAGAGAAATGAAGATATATATCTTGTCATGGTCACTTTAGTCAGCATGGTTACAGTTACAGGTGCATTCCCATTGCTTTTAACCAGGAGCCCAGTTGACCCTGTTTCACATTATAAATTCTTGCACGCAGACACACCAAATTTCTGATGATAAATAAATATGTACAATTACAATTAACATACAAATTCCCACACTTCAACCCCAAAAAGTTATCAGTATGTATGATTATGTTAGGGCTGTTCCAGAAAATGTCCTCGGGGGGGGGGGAGGCAAAAAATTTCAACCACCCCCATACCCAGAATAGAAGGAACATTCTGAACCCCTTACCCCTAGGACAGACATAAGTTTTGAAACCCCCAATACCCAGGACATTTTAATAGTATTTCAACCATCATACCCTGGACAGATCTTAAAACCTACACCCCCCTATCCAGGACATACATGTACATGTACATGATGGTTCGGAAAAAAGCTCTATCAAAGATTTGTATATTCACAGATATGTATGTAATAATGCACAGCATGTTCAATATCAGTACGAGTATCAGCATTGAGTACTGATGTGAATGTACGAAGTGCTGATATGGAACAAGCTATGCATTATTATTTTTGTCATGTATCTATAGTATTACAGTTTCGCTGCCAGAGGAGCCACTTCCACTGTCCAGATACATCCAAATCCATATTGGACAGAAAAGCAGTTCATTACGGAAATGCCGCCAGATACAACCCACGATCTTGCTTTCATATTGTGTGTACAATTCCATCCATAATAATAATGATAACACTGTAAGTACATGATAATTTACAATAGTATATAATGTACTTGCTGAAGACATTATGAACTAAAAATAAAATTCTTAGTGTAATGCAATACCATTTAAAGCCAGAAAGGCTTCCTTTATATTTTGTAATAGGCCTGTAAGGCCTAGTAGAATAATATGTGTGTTTTGGGTCATCCAAACGACTCTACCTTATGACCCCCCCCCCCCACTCTGATTTTTTTAATACTTTTTTAATTGCTACTCTATCCCCTACAAAATAGATGTACATGTATAAAGCCAATCCGTTTAATAATACCACTTGGTGTTAAATATTCTGAACTCCCTTTGTTCCTGAATTGGGGTGTTTCAGATAGTTTGTTTTTTTTAAAGAGTTTTTCTACCTTGTTACTCACATTCTTGTTAATACTTCAAGTAAAACCCAAATTGGGACAACTACTGGACAACTTCTGTGCTTTACTTTCAAATAATATGGCACGTATTGGGGGGAAAAAACTCTGGTAAAATGAAAAAAAAAATCCCTACCTACCTACTCACTATTTTTAAGGTGGTTGACCCTAAACACACACATTATTCTGGTAGGCCTAACAGGATTTTCATTAATACTGCAGCCCTGCTTTGACACCTTGTGGACAAAAAAAAATTAAGAAACTACCATGGATCAGAGCAGATCAATGTATTCAGCATGGCCAAAAGTGTATTTTCAGTAAAACTTTAGCAAACAATAAACTGTAGAAAATGTATTTACATATCTTTGAAATGCAAGGGAACCCTAAAATAACCAGAAAATAGCCATATCTTGGTTCAAAAGTGCTAATTTAGTGGTGTATGATACTGAAAGTGGCATCATTCATGGTAGTTCATCTTTTGTCCACATACAAGGTGTCAAAGCAGGACTGCAGTTAATGTGACAGCCCCATGTGCAAGAAGTGATGACCATAAGTTAAATGGTGAAAATCAGCCATGATTGGTATTGTTCATGTATCACAAATGGCAATTTAAGTTCCATTCACTATATATAAATACATCTTACCCATACAGTATTACAGTGCATTTCAAATACTTGCCACAAAAATTATGAACTGCAAATAAAATTCTTAGTGTCATGCAATACACACACCATTTAAAACCAGAATTTGAGAAAGGCTTCCTACTGTGCAGACAAAGAGACATCTGAGACTGGGTCTTCCCTGTCTACATATTTATTTAATACTTAAAAGATCTTTTTCTCAGTTTATGGCAAATGAAAAAACTTCAGTTACAATTCAATTAAGCCTTTCGGGGCCGTTAAATTTTGTTAATATAATGACCTGGCCCAACTTTCCATATTTTCCGAGCATAATGTAAACCGCGAGGCATGTAAATACCTACCTTCAAAATAAATAGTATACAAGACTACAGGTACAATAAATGTCCCATCAGGAACATGTACACCGGTCAGAATATCAGGCCCCTGGTTACATTTACCATGTTTACAGTCTTCTCTTAACAAATTAGCCATTGGCATTGGGCAAGGTTAATTATGCAGGCATTCCCTTGTCCAGCAGGTCAGTGTTTCTAAACTTTGAACTTCACTTGACAAACAGTAATTTTACAATACAATGACCAGTATTAATATTGAACTGTTTCTTTTCACGTGACAGATCGATTTTACTATAAGAAATGGGTCTTTATTCTATTATATGTGTTTGTGGAAATTAATGGAGGTGACTGAATGTACGACATTTGTTAAACAAACATGCTCATCTTTTTGCAGAAATCATGGGCGCTCTGAAACCGAAACCAGGTCAAAACAAACGCCCAGCACTATATCGAACTATTCCTTGGCCTTGGATCCTTTTCTACATGGTACTGTGATTCCAGATTGACAGCATACGCTACTTAAACACTTACCAATTGCAGTGGTGCTGCTCTCCGGACATGCGTGTAAGGCTGATACCCCAATGTCCCGGACATGATAGGTTATCTCCTACCCCAACATCCCGGACATGATTAGAGACATATACCCCCAACCCCCCGGATATGGAAGTCGTTGCCACCCACCCACCCACCCCTGGAGGACATTTTTTTGGAACAGCCCTTATCTGATTCATGTAGAATCAAATATGAATACACATTTTATTATTATATTGGGTTGTGTATTCAGATGAATATATATATACCTGCTAATTTTAAAACCTCTCTTCCTGTCTTTGAAGTTGAGTGGAACCTATTTCTTCAGTTTAAATGGTATTCAAATCAACAACCTCACTAATAAGGTGAGTGGAAAGTGATAAAAACTTGTGCAAACATATTATATAAAAAGTAACACTACTCTGTCTGAGTCTGGCACATATTGTGGATCTTGCAATAGCTATGAAATTCCATTTGTGTGTGTGTGTGTGTGTGTGTGTGTGTGTGTGTGTGTGTGTGTACTCTCCTTACCAACCCTACAGCATATTTGAAATCTGTTAACAATGTGAGGCCATCTTTTAAAACACAAATCTGTTGCAGGTAACCCTGCCTGGCTATCTCAGATAGCCAGGTAAATTTAGGAACACAGGAAACTTTTCCATACTGCCTGTACAACAACTTTATGTCAGCTTAAACTTGCCTGACAGTAGTTCTGGTTATCCAAGAAGGCAGTACAGCTGCTAACTTTTGACCACTACCAGACAAAACTGTCTTGAAAAATCCACTTAATTCAAACTTAAAATGCAGCCCCAGGACTTGACAACAAGTACATGTATACTAGAGCAACCACATTTTGTGAGATAAAGTGCTCATTTAAGGAACTGAACATAAATTTGATTGACCTGCTCTTGCTAAAACAGCAAAGGTAATCATATATGAATGACTTAAGACCATCCTCTGTAAATAACTGGAAACTCGTGCACTTTTCTTTCTACCCATACATCCAAAGGACAGGAATTATAATTCTGATATATAAGCAAATACAGCACAAATTACTAAAGGAAATTTTTGAACAAGTTCAGCACTTACACCTATGAGCAATCTTGCAGCACTGAGCTGTCCATAAAACAGGGCTCTGTGCAGGGCAGTCCAGCCTGACTCCAGATCCTTTGTGGTGATGTCAGCATGTCGCTCACTAAGCAACCATTCCACCACCTGCCATTTACCACACGATGCTGCAACATGGAGTACTGTTCTTCCAAGATGATCACTTATGGTTATTGGGTTGTGACAACATCTCATGAATGCTTGTATCTCCAACAAGGACCCTTTTGTTATTGCATTGATCAGCTCCAATGCATGCTGTCTTGAACGACACTTGGGCCCACAATCCATCTCTACATGAGCCATCTTGAAAATCACCTCTGCCTTCAAAATATTGGCTGCTTACTTTACCTCCTTTGCAATCTTTCTCTCTTATCAAGTTGTTTGTAACAGCTGATAAAACCGTCATATAATGCAAGTCAACACTGTGTCACCACGCGAGTGCTATGATGTCTGTGGCCGACAGCCTGTATGTTCTTGGTGTCTTGACCAACCATGCGCCCCCGGACTGAGTGGCTACCTGGGCACTACAGCCCCTGCCTGGCCTATAGGCCAGCCATCATGTAGGAGTTTACAAGGCCATAATAGTAAGATGTCAACCTGCAAAGCAAAAGAAAACATAATATAGTGGAATCTCATCATAGCAACACTCAATAGCTGCCATACAAACTAAATGACACATGTTTTGAGAAACACATTTTTTTTTTCACCCGAGATACTAAGTCATCTGACACATTTTTAGTGGAACAGATGGTGCCATTTTAGAGGTTTCACTTCATGAACAAACTAGCTTGAACATTATGAACAGCAAAGAGAGACAAAAACATTTGTAAAAAATGCCTCTTTCCTCACAAATATTTCTCTGTGACTTGAAAAATGTTCTACTTTAGCATAAAGCTGCAGTTATATATACACTGAGGCTGGCATGCAACTTGGATGAACAAAGCTGACTAGATATTTCAGTTTAGCTCATACATACATTGCAGTCTGTGTAAAATGTACAAAGTAAATATAGACACCAATATAAACAGATGAAAATGTGAAGCTGCACTCATTTCTTGATTCCAGTCAGTATAAATTTTGTGCTTAACTTTACTTGACAATGAAAAATAAATTAGTTACAGATGCATTTCTGTAAACATTCCCATACAACAGATCCTATTTATATTGAAAATTTACAAATGTTTGCGTCTCTCATCAGTCCTCTTTTGCACCAGCTTTTTATTTGCTGCTACAGGCAGCCAATACTAGATCAGATGAAGGCATGTGCATACTGCCAGAAATCCTTTTCACAGCATCCTATTTGACAAGAGTAGCATCATTTTTACCCGAATTTGGGGTTCAATAAGAATTTTACATCAGGGTCATTTGGATTTATGTGCTTAACTTTTCCTATATATGTATGCATGCATCCACAAGGTGAGCTTCAGTGTATGATATTCCTCACACATGTAAAGTGTGTCCGATAGTGCACATGCATGGAATGCCAGAAATCCATTTTGTTCACTACTGTACAGCTTTACTACTTTGGTAAATATTAGAATACACCTCCTTATGAACTTGGAAATTTATCTTCACCTTGAGGCCAATTTCCTTTTTAAAAGAGACTTGTTTCACATTGCTTGACTGCAGGATTTTTGCTCCTTGTCCCACAACAATTTTTGCTAAATTTTAGACAAGTAGTGGATTAAATTTCAATCAAGCACCAAACTACAATCTGTTCAGTCTGAAAATTTACCTATCTTGGACAATAGGTCTTGCTGTAATTTCAAACCCCGCTGAATCCCCATATGTCACACAAACTTCTGACAAAAGTCAGATTTGTATGCCAGCCCAAATGTGTATGTGTGTTATATTATATATATTTCATTTCATATATATTATATATTATTATTCCTGTCCATTATAACAGGTTTTGCCCGCTCTTAAGGTATAGGGACAAGCAGTTGTGATGAAGGTGAAGGAGGCTCCAAGTCTCCTGATTTATGGAGAGATCTTCCGATTTTTATTACTTTTTAACAAAATCTTCTGATCTCCTGATTTTTAGATTAAAAAGAATCAAAACAAAACTCACAAGTTTAAAGATGCTGTTAGCAATAAACACCATTTTCATGCAAATATAGGATAGTTGTGATGATTTGGGGAAGGGAAAATGTTCCCATATAAAGCCTGAAAAGGCCCAAAGGGCACCTAAAACAGCACACATTTTCCAATGGAGAACACACCACACCTCCTGGAACCCCCTAAGTACATGTATGCTGCGTGCCTTGGGTGCTTGCACCCCCCCCCCCCCCGAGGTCTCCACATTTTAATTCATCTCTTAAGGAAAATCTCCCTACATTGCCCCAGCTCTACTTGGAGCCTCTGACAAGATTCACAGTCAAATAGTGTAGCCAGTTTCCAGAAACTACCAGCACAGAAGAACTGTTGCGGAAATCAGGCTTTTTTTAAATGGCAGTTAAGCACTCAGTAGGTTTTTTTTTTCCCCCACATACACATATTACATAAAACATTCATAACCTGCTTCCACTTCAATAAAAGTGCAATCTAAGAATAATGTAGTCTTGATTTTTGAAGACACGTTAGAGTATCTATAAACTTTTCTTGCTGGGCATTTTGCTTCAATCGAAACGTCGCAAAGGGCCAGTGCTGCCAACAACAAAATTTGATTCATCCAACATGACACGAGCCGACATACCTCATGGTGCATGCTCAGTACACTTCTGATGCCTTGCACTTTTTCCCTTTGGCCACTGCAGCACAACACCAACCGAGCCGCACCCCCTTTAACTTGGGTGCAAGTAATTTAAGATTTAGGCAGTATCTTCAATGAGCAAGGCCGCAAAAGCAGCCTGACAAGGTGCTAATGAACTTGGCAATGGGATGGCTCGCCTGCTTTTTCTGGGTAATTATACACATTTTATATTCAGTCTATACTTCTGAACTTGCATAACCAGCAAAGCAGTCACTTTTATAGTGAGCATCAGCAAGCTCATATGGTTACCCATGCGTATTGACAGCTATACCTCTCTTGCGGTATGCCGATGAAAAGTCATCATTTTTGTGGGCAGCACCATTTTGAAATGACCACTTCGGTCAAGAGCATGGCATTCCAAGTAATAATGAACAGTTTCGAACTTTCTTTTTTAGGCAGCCTTTAACTCACTTTCCAATTTACTGCTTTAGAATATATATATATATATATCCCGCTGAAATCACAGTAATACTGGACATTGTTGTGAAAAGGAACTTGTGGTCAGCTGCCCAAACAGTGCGACATCTGTTTTGAAAACATGGTGTCATTATTTACCGGATTGCACAGGATTGTACCATATTTCACAAGATTTCACCGGATGGTACCGAATTGCAATACTGGACTTCACAGAATTGTATCGGATTTGCAAAATCACCAGTTTTACCCTGAGAATTCTCGGATCCGCCAACGCGTCATAAACTGCTTATCTGCTGACTGCTGTTGTTATGCAAATGAGCAGGCCCTGTGAAAACACGTTCCACATCGCATATAGTCCCATGTAAAATTAGACATTTTTATCCAAAATTATATCCATGTTGTCGACCACAAATCAACAAAATAACTCTGAAGGCAGCATCATTTTGCTGAATTCTGCTACTGAATAAAAAATTGGAGAGATTTTGACAATCATAACTTGGGGTTTTAGCGCTGGTTTTCGGGTAATGCTTAGCATACATTAAATGGGTATCCAGAGACGCTTTCAGGGAGATTCACCGAGTAACGCGGGCATGTAAACTAAGATTCCCGGATGTGCGGATCAGAGAATCTAAAAACTTCAAAATTCAATAACTGGAAACCTAAACAAGATAGAAACATAATGTTTACAGTTTTGAAAGTGGCATTGTAAGCTGCATCTTTTTAAATAAAAATTATCTTTATATGTATAATTATAATATGGAATTTTTGTGCCTGTACGAAGGCTGTACTTAATGTATATATTATATATTCCATAAGAATTGAAGCTGCGCTCGGTATTTACGGTGCGCTAGCTGTTTACATAACTTGTTAAAGTTAAAAACATAAATTCTTATGGTTAAGGCCTATTTGAGAAAGCATGAGTGAACTGTCGCATATACACGATCAGAATCATTAGTGACCACTACTGCCACTCAAGCCTGGCTGTGTGTATTTTGGGGCTTAGTCTGTGATGTGGGATGGTCATCTGATCTGACCTGGATCTGTTCCTGGCCAGCTGTCAGACCGACAATTAAAAACAAAAACTAAGAAAGTAAACATGTCCAAAGCCTCAAATCCAAACCTTTACTACTCCATGCTGTCGTCAAGATCAGAAGAGACAAGGACAACGGCAGCAACAGCAGATAGGGTAGAAAACATTCTTGCGCCAGCAGACTGAAATTCACACAGGCCCACCATGTTGAATTGGATGAATACTCTCGTTGACCTTGAGAAATGAAAGATATTTATTTCAGCTTTTAAAAGTTCTTATTAGCATTTATAATCACTTTTTATTATCTATACAAGATTAATTCATGTCTTTAATTGTATAAATTCACATGTTTTACATGTGTTCATAATTACAAGAAGATAAAACTTTAGATAGAGAGAGTAGATATATATTTTTAGTTCCACAGTTTGTCTGTAGAGGGCAGTAATAATATCACTGTGGCCCTCCACTTGTCTGCCCCCAGAGTGATGATTGTCTGCCGTGGTTCTGTTAGTAACAGATGGCCTTTTTTTTTTCTCCAGAATGAAGTAACCAATCTTCTGTATGCAAACAATTCTATACACTGTGACCAGCATGGTTATCAGAGTAAATGTTCCTGCATTGTATTTGTGTCTTTTTGCCCAGAACCACTTCCTAGTACTCAATACCCTATTCCGCAGTCCAAACTCTTTACTCTCCATGAGCTAACCTGTCCCTGTCTAATTTATATACATATGGAATTACTATTGTCCATATTGCACACGTTCCTCTGCAAAATTTGACATAGGCTGTATCAGCCCAAATAAATTAAAGGGTCTTCAGCGGGTAACTACTCAACATGTTTCGGAGCCTTTTACCCGTACATGTCTCTCTGAGTAGCGACTCCTTGTCTAAGCTAAATATTCAGCAAAGACAACCCACATAATAAAGAATAGATATGAACGTGGCAAATGATGAATTAGCTAAATACGTGAAGTTTTGCTTATAAATGCAGAGCTTCATTATGAAAGAAGAATACCTGTCAAACAAACCATAATTACTAAATTTGTATAGTACAGGTTCAGATAAGAACAATTTGACTTACCCCTGACCTAATATGTACCCTTTCTAGCTGGACAGCTTATCCTAGTTAAACCACCCGCCAGTGTGTAACTAAAGTGGAAACAAGCTGGGGCCTTATATTCAGTCCCAGTGATAGTAAAATAAACAGTTGCAGCTAGACCACCTGTACAAACCAAGGGAGATCCCAACAAGGACTGCAACAATGGATATCCTGCACCAGAAATGTAAAACAAACTCTGTGATGACACCTACCCCTCAAACAATTAAGCTCTATTTAACTGCCAACCCTGAGTCAATGTATCACCGTAATGTGTCAGGTTTGTGACATTTGAGAAATTACTGTCAATTTTGAGTAAATGTGCATTTAGGCATGTTAGAAAAGTATGAAAGTCATTAGCATTTATGCCAAAAACATGTTATCAAAACAATTTTTCTTAACAGGATTTTGAGTAAAATTAGGCAAGCTTGTAACTGTCGTCAGTAGCTGCTTGCTACCTATAGCCCCTGGGGGTTTGACCTAACAGAAAACAAGCAAGCCTAAAATGTCTGAAAGGTGAACATTAAAACAGAATGATGCCAAAAGATAAAGTTAAGTCGCAACACAGACAAGTCTAAAAACTGTAAATTATTGTAGCCAAACCTTCTAATAATCTTTGGATATTAACAGCTAAATTATAGGGCAAGTCAGAAAAGAATAAAAGTCATTTGTTTTTAAGTCAAGAGAATGCAATGAAAATATAATATTTCTTAACCAGATTTAAGCAAAATTAGGCAAGCTTGTAACTGTCGTCAGTAGCTGCTTGCTACCTATAGCCCCTGGGGATCTGACCTAACAGAAAACAAGCTAGCCTAAAATGTCTGAAAGGTGAACATTAAAACAGAATGATGCCAAAAGATAAAGTGAAGTCGCAACACAGACAAGTCTAAAAACTGTAAATTATTGTAGCCAAACTTTCTAATAATCTTTGGATATTAACAGCTGAATTAAAGGGCAAGTCAGAAAAGAATGAAAGTCATTTGTTTTTAAGTCAAGAGAATGCAATGAAAATATAATATTTCTTAACCAGATATCAAGCACAATTAGGCAAGCTTGTGACTGTCGTCAGTAGCTGCTTGCTACCTATAGCCCCTGGAGGTTTGACCTAACAGAAAACAAGCTAGCCTAAAATGTCTGAAAGGTGAACATTAAAACAGAATGATGCCAAAAGATAAAATTAAGTAGCAAAACAGGCAAGTCTAAAATCTCCAAAATTATTGAAGCCAAACTTTCTAACCATCTCGGGATATTTACAGCAAAATTTGAAGAAATATTTGATCAAAAGTACATCTTTGAATCCTCTTGACTCAAGTTTATTGTAAATAAATTTGGTTCTAGATGCAAAGTCCTGAAATTTAGAACAAATACGACCAAATCTCAAAATCTGTGACAAAAACGTATTATATCCAATAGTTTTTGAAATATTACTGTCCGGGAAAGGATAATTAACCACTTCGAAGTTAAACTCATCTATTTTGTGATAGACTTTTACACAAACCTGTCATTAGCGACCTGAATATCCAAGTCCAAAAACACATCTCTGAAACCATCTGAATTGTTACCCTCCAAAGGGATATCTTTTGGGTAAATTTCTTTAGCAATTTCACTGAAATTTTGTACATTTACGCAAGCAATGTCATCAATATGTCTTGCGTTGTTTGATAATTTTGTAGCCATTTGATAGTCCTTTTTCATCAGTTTATTCATATACTTAAATTCAAGCCAGGTTAAATATAAATCTGCCAGTAGAGGGGAGCAGTTGCTACCCATTGGAATGCCTTTTATTTGTTGAAAAACCAATGGTCCGCATTGAACAAAAGTATTATCCAATAGAAATTTTATAGCATCTATCAAAGTTTCAACAGTGTAAGATTTAACGTTACTTTTTGAATATTTATTGTGTGACCAATATGCTTTCTTTGTATATGAATTAATATTTATGTATGGTTTACCATTATGTTTAAACATTTTGCTAATTAATTCTGAAAGTGAACTTTTGACTTCATCTATGGGTAGACTTGTGTACAGTGTAGAAAAATCAAAACATTTGATATTTTTTGCCTTTACATCTTTGATTTTAGATACAAACTCGGAACTCAAGGTTTGGAATGCCTGTATGACTGGTCTACAAATTTCGGTGACGATGAGGGGATTGAAGAAGGGAGGTAAGGGGGGGGGGGGTTCAGTACGCTGGTACAGGAAATTATTATTCTGGAGTACGCAGTACGGAAAATAAAAATCTTTCAAAATTTTGGATAGTACGAAGTACGTAAAATAAGAGGTCTTCCAGTACGCCAGCACGGTAAATAAAAAAACCCAGTATGCCAGTACGGGAAACCCCTTACCCACCCTCATTGAAACAGATATGATTTATTTAGACTTTGCCAAGGCTTTTGATACAGTCCCCCATAATAGTTTACTTCTTAAACTTAAACAGGCTGGCATTCGTGGTAAAGTGTTGCAATGGATAGCAGATTTCCGAAACAACCGTAGACAGAAGAGTTATTTCACGTAATGGCTCCTCTACATGGAAGAGAACTACTACTGGTGTCCCTCAGGGTTCCATTTTAGGGCCGCTTCTCTTCCTGGTGTATGTTAATGATATTTATTCACTTGCTGAGTCAACTGCAAAACTGTTTGCAGATGACACAAAGCTTTACAGAGAAATTCATGACAGAGAAGACTGCCATCGTTTACAAAAAGATTTAAATGCACTGGCAAGTTGGCAATGGACCTAAGATTTAACGCTACCAAATGTGTAGTCCTAAAGATTAGAGAAGGAATCAGTCATTTATATAGTCTGGAGGGTGAAATTCTCACTCAGGTCTCTGAAAAAAGGGATTTGGGAGTGATTGTTAGTGATAATCTTACTCCCAGAAAACACATTGTTACCGTTGTCAACAAAACTGATCAACCAATTGGCATGATTAAAAGATGCTTTACTGGCATGACCATTGATAAGATCTCTACTTTGTACAAGTCTATCATTAGGCCAATTTTAGAATACGGGTCTCCGATATGGAGCCCGTGGCTTCAAAAAGACATAGATTTATTAGAAAAAGTTCAACGGAGGTGTCTCAATTTATGCACCCACAATATTGATTTAGATACATTGCAAGAGAGGAGACAGCACACAGATTTGTGCGAGACTTACAAGAACTTAAACAATTACTATAAAACTGATTCAGGTGCTTTCTTCCAACATCCATATAGACAGTTGAGGGACCACGCTATGAAATTGGCAAAACAATATGCCAGAACTGATGTGCATAAAGAATTTCTTCTCCAAGAGAGTGGTGACCGCATGGAACAGGCTACCTGAAAACGCTATCTCTGCTGCCTCCGTTAACAGTTTCAAGACGAAATTGACAGCCCCACCTGATGGTTGAGGGGTTCATCCAACCAAGTAACCAAGTACTCTCTCACAGCAGTGGAAGCCCCCCCCCCCCCCTCGGTGGCCCGCCCTGTTCCATTAATCCCTGCCCTTTGTCCCTATCCCCGCCTAGACTAAGGCTCCGGCATTCCATGGCCTGCACCTGCAGCTAGTTGCAGCTACAGTCATGGCAGCCCTGAAAAGGGCTACCACCCATTCTTCCATACCCCCTTCTCACCCGTTAGTTCACCCTGTTTTCTTCCCCATTCTAACATTTCCTTCCTTTTATCCCAGCACCCTACCAGGTAGTCTTGTACAGTTTTAACTCTACACCTATATTTCGGTATCCCATGGTCAACTGGCAGGACCTTATTACATAACATGCCGAAAAATCGGTATATGGCAGTTGGGCGCAACCAAGCAACACGGTCCACCTCTTCTAGTCCCCTTATTTCCTCTAAGCCCTTACAGTTGTAGTCCTTATCCTGCCAACTTCTGAACACATTTTTCCTCATTTCCCTGTATGCATCACACCACAGTAGCCAGTGATCTACTGTCTCATCTGCCTCCTGCGTAGAAACTCTACATTTCCCATTACTACCCTGTGTCCATTTCTGACGTCTCTTCTCCAAGTTAATAACCCCCGCCCTACTTTGGAACAAAAGTTTAGATCCGTTCCGTCCATCCCAACATGCGCTCCTCTTTGGTTTACCGAACACTTTATAAGCTTTTAGTGTACTTTTATCGTTCACCCCCTCTTTCCATTTTACTCGCCATACCTCTGCAACTGCTTTGTTAATGTATAACTTCCATTCATCAATTTCATCAAACCCTTTCAAGTCATATTTTTCTGCTAATTTGTCTATATTTTGGACCCACTTTGTTGTGCCTTTACTGCCTCCATGCATATTTTCCTGCACCATCTGTCTTCACTAATTGTTTGTAGGTGTCCTCAGTAATTTAACTTGACTTTGGCAATGCTATCTGTAATACTGTAGATTGCTTTAATTTCGCTGTATTCTTATTTTCGCTTATTTTGCTGATGACACAAAACCGTAAAAATAAAAACACAGTGAAATAGCATTTTTAACTGTGTTTGAATGGGAATTATGTCAAATCAGTGAAATTAAAACTACAGTAAAAGGTCTAAAATACAAAAACCGTGAAAATTTATACACGCAAAAATAAAGCAATTTCCACCAAAGCCAAGCCCCTGAAGTTTCTCCCATAGTGCATCCCTCCACACTCTGTCATATACTTTTCTCACATCTAAGAAGCCCATAAAGATTTTCTTGCGCCCTTGTCTTGCCAGTTCCAGAGCTTGCGTTAAAGTGAATACATGGTCACCCACCCATCTCCCTGGTCTAAATCCATTATGGATCTCTTCCAGGAGGCCAAGCCTTTCAACTATTCTGCTCGTCTTCCTGTACATGACTCCCCACGTTTGATGCGATTGCGATACATCTACATTGATCCAATTCAGGCAATTGGGAGCTGCTGCCCTTTTTGGGGATGTAAGATATTTTAAGTTTGTTCCATTCCCATGGTACATGCTTCTCCTCAAGAAGAAGAGGAGGTACTATCATGCCAAGTTTGGAGTTTCTATGTATAATAGTGTCCGAGAAAAGTGTCGGACAAATTTGCTGGTAAAGAAGAAAGAAAAATCCTTTTTTCTCTCTTTCTTTCTTACTTTCTTTTATTGCAGTAGTCAAAATGAGGGAGAATTAATAAAATTAAGGGGCAAATTGAATTATTACATTATAACTCTCTGATAATTTCCAAAGTTTAACAGATAAACACAAAATTCTTGTACATGTTTACATGTTTGTGGCAATTGCGCATCAAATTAATATATGACCCAAAACACAGTCTTTAAATTTATGCTAATTAGAGGCATTTGAAATTGTTAAGTTTGCAGTTTCTATGTATAATAGTGTCAGAGAAAAGTGTCGGACAAATTCACTGGCAAAGGAGAAAGAAAAAAGAAAGAAAGAGAGACTTTTGGGAAAAAAGAAAGGTGTGTGTGCACACACTTTAAAAACAGTATGTCTGCGTTGGCATAAAGACTTGCCAATAGACACCACCAATAAGCCATGCAGTGAGATGCGTGTTTCACACCTATTGCTTAATTTTACACAGTCTTCAACTTTGACATGTTTTCCCTTCCTATATGATTTCTGGCAGCACATCTAAAGAGCTCATCATGTCTGTCAGGGTTGTTTCATAACAGAAACTTATGATTCTTGAAGAATTTGCAGTGCCAGGCAAACATTACACCCGGGACATCACACGGCTTTGCCTCATCACGTCTCAGATAAATATAGCTCAGAACTTGTGCTTGTTAGCTTGACTTGTAGAATTAACTCTTAAATTATTTAAGTCACTTGTAAAATTTGTTCTTACACACAACAGTGAAATTTGGTTGTGTTTCTATTGAAAGGAACTGAATGCAAATATTTTTACCATATTATATGATATGTCTGTCCCAGAAGCACTGCAGAGTAATTATGTCTGTGTGTAAATAAAATCATGTTTTCTCCAAATTTTCTTTTTTTTCTTACCATCCACATTTTGTCCTCAGCTTTTTTCAGACACAGTTATAGCTAGAAATCCAAACTAGTGCATGGCCATAGGCCTATATTGAAATTAACTGATCCTCTGGTTTGAATATTTTAATATGTTCAAAACTATGCAAACTAGAGGCAATTAAAAAAGACAAATCTTTCATGTATCCAAAACTATTCTAGATAATGGTGTCCTTCCCAGTTTAACATATGGGTTTGTGTCATCAGCAACTGCTATGGCATGCAAACAACAGTGGGGGAATTTAAATGTTTAATAAATTCACTGAATTTCTCCCACAATACCCTCTCACCACCACCACAAATACAAGCCGGTTATTGTTTTCTACCTCCATGCTGTAATGCAATCATTTTGCAAACTGATAAATTGGCTTGTCCTGTCAAAACTTGTCTCCTAGGCAACTTACTATCCATAGTACAATTGATGTTTCCTTTGAAAAGCTTAGGTCTTGCAGCAAATGAGGAAGAAAACTCCCCCAAACTATGTACTAACTTTAGTTAATTCTCAATAAAATAAAGATCATTGTCAAACAGAATTTAATAAATACAAAAATGATATAAAAAAAAATGGAAAATTAAAGGTATCCTCAATAGATCTAATACCCCAAAAGAAATCTCCAAGCACTTCCACGTCGATAACAAACATATAGCAGACACAGAGAGTATAGCGACATATCTTAATGACTTTTTTTGTAAATATTGGCACATCTTAGCTGAAAAAATAGATTCCCATGGGGAAAAAAAAACTTTTCAATCTTATCTGCAAAATATTAACGTTAATTCCACCTTCCAATTCACTCATGTTGAGGAACAACAAATTAAGAAAGTGACAGATAAACTAAATCCAAAAAGAAGCGCAGGAGTAGATAACATATCTTTAATTCTTCTCAAATTGTGCCCTGAAGATATAAGTAAGCCCCTAACTGCTATAATTAACCAGTCACTAAAATGGGGTCTTTCCAAACAAATTGAAAATTGCTAACGTAATCCCGATATATAAAAAAGATGATCAACATGAATTCAATAATTATAGACTCATATCTCTGCTGCTGCCCATCTCTCAAGTATTTGAAAGAATTGTCCATATGCAATTATTCCAATGCTTCACAGATAAAGGCTTATTTACCATGCAATCATCAGTATGGTTTTAGAAAGAAACACTCAACAGAGACTGCTGTTTTAGAGCTAATAGACAGGATAAATGCAAATATTGAGGAAAAGAAACTGCCAATTGCCTTTTTCCTAGACCTTTCGAAGGCATTCGATACTGTAGATCATTAAATACTTGTTAAATAACTTGAATACTATGGAATTTCAAATGTAGAACTTCAGTGGTTCAATAGCTACTTAAATAATAGATCTTAATTTGTCGAAATTAATAATATTAGATTCCTAACATTAGAAATTACTGCTGGAGTCCCCCAAGGTTCTATATTGGGTCCTCTTCTGTTCCTCATTTATATCAACGATCCATCCAAAGCCAAAAACATTAGCTCAATTATGTATGCTGACGACACAAGCCTATTAAGCACCATATGTAACTATGAAACAACACCCCCATCTTCACTGACTGAAAAAGTTAATAAAGAATTAGCTAAAGTAAGTGACTGGTTTGCTGTGAACAAACTATCTCTGAATGTGAACAAATCAAAATACATGATCTTTCATACAAAACAGAAACACTTACCTCCTCATCAATCACCATATGTAATGATAAATAACCAGCCAGTTCAACGAGTTGCAGACTTAGGTTTTTAGGTGTATTAATTGATCATAATCTCAGTTGGAGCAAACATGTTCATTATGTATCAAATAAATTATTCCGAGTGTGTGGCATATTTTCTAAACTAAAAAGCCTATTGTCTAGAAGCCTTGTTTTTACCGCATCTGAAGTATGGAATAACTACACGGGGGTTCCACTCTTGCAGCAGACATGTAAAGCTGAAAAAAAGCAATAAGACTTGTCAGTAATGGCAAGTACAATGCACACACATCTCCTATCTTTAAAAAACTTTGTTCCCCCACCTATTTTATTTTGATTCTCAACTTGATTTCTTCTGCACAATGAAATCTACATAGGGTATATGTGTAAGACATGTTAAAAGGTGTTTAACACAAGATATTTTATTCATGTTCTGAGTTGTTTCAAAATTCCAAATTCAAATGAAGCAAAGGGGAAAGAAATACAGAAACTAAGCTAAATATTTAAACAGCATAACACTGGGACCAAATTTTAGCCGAATATTTGCCCCCCCCCCCCAACACATAAGGTATATAGGTATAAGTGTGAGATGTGGTGGTTGTTTTTTTTCTCTCACAAAATGTTATAAAGGAAGATTTAGATTACACCACAATGAAATTTGATGCTCAAAAGAATAAAAATGGGGAAAAAGTACCAAAAGTAAACTACATTTATAAAAATCATGGTGACCATATATTTGCAGAAGATAATATATATAATATATATAATAAAGGATGTCTTTATAAAAATTATACTTAAATGTGAATAGTATGAATAATTGAGTGCTTAGAACATGAGGACAATATTTACTGAATATCAATTCCTCATCCACATATAAATTGATTTACTCTTTCAACATTTACTACATCTTCCGGCAGACTTTGCCAGTCATTTACTACGCGGACACTAAAAGTATGTGCCCTGATCTCTTTTTAGCAAAGGATTTAACTAATTTCAGCTGGTGACATCTGGTAATGTGTCTGGTATCAAGGGAAAAGAATTTTGCACTGTCCAACTTATACATGCCTTTCAATATTTTAAAAACTTGTATCATTTATTGTATCCTCTTCTGCGCCTGTGGTATACAGTTGGATCTTCAGCTTCTTTAATCGTTGTGTATATGGTGAATGCTGAACCATGGGGACTATTTCTGTTGCTCTCCACTGCATGTGTTCCACAGTCTTTTTTTTTTTTATCTAACTATGATGTGGACCCTAAATGACATACCCATACTTCATATGGAGAGAGACTAATGTTTTGTATAGTACAGGCAAAATCTCCTCATCCAGGTAGGCAAAACTGTTTCCTATAACTGCAAGGATCTCAAAAGCTTTTTTGACTGCTGTCGCTGTGTGAACATGAAACTTGAGCTCATCATCTATCACAACTCCAAGAGCTTTTTCCTCTTTAGTTTAGGTCAAGTCTTTTCCGTTCATCCTGTACACCTGATGGAGATTTGGATACCCCCAAATGCATATAGACTTGCACTTATCTGCATTAAAACCTATTTCCTAGTCACATGGGCCACCTTGCATTATTGCAAGATGTTCATCTGTTGTCACTGAGCCATCAGTGAACAATTAGCATATGCTAATAATACCTCATGGCACGTCATTCATGGATATCACAAATAGTATAGGTCCCAGTACAGTACCACTATAGTCACTTCTGTCCTGTCTGACAATTGACGATCAACAATCACCCTTTGTTTCCTTCCCGTCAAAAAGTTTTATTTCCATTTCAATAGTTTGCCTTCAATGCCATGTGCTTGCAGTTCATTTATTTATCACTGATGAAGTACCAAGTCAAATGCTTTGCAGAAGTCCAAATAGATTGCATCTAGAAGAGACTTTTTCTAAGAGCTTAGACCATTTTTCCATAAATAACAAACATAATCTCTCTGGCACAAACCCATGTTGCCCATCTGCAAAATTGCAATTGTCCATCATATGTGTTATTAATCTGTCTCTAACTAACGATTCGCAATTATAGCTGTCAGAGAGACTGGTCTGTAGTTGCCTGCTACACTGCGACTTCATTTCCGATAGATAGGTATATGTGCCAGTTTCCATATGTCTGGTACTTATCTAAGGTCTTCTTTAGAAGTATACGGCTCTTCAGCAAGTTCACTTAAGACACGAGTATGTCATCCATCTGGTCATCTGGATTTGTCTTGATTTCCTTTGCCATCTTTCTCTCAAAGTCTGTTCGCAACTAGGCTGGTCTGAGAATAATTCATGTTCAAACTCATGAATAAGTTTTGCCAAATCAGCTTGCTGTGCAGGCTCCAAATGACTGATCTTCCTGTCGAGATTTTGTAATATGTCAGAGTTCTGCATTTTTACACTGGAAATAAAACTCAAGTGTTCATTTGAGAATGGATGATTCTCATCCTCAGCATTATCATTTTCATCATTCTTCAAAGTAGTGGCACTGCTACTGGTGTTCCTCTTGCATGGCATTCTCTTAACATGTTGATGTGACAAAGTCGTTTAGCTTTCCTCCTATCTCAAAAAATAATAAGGCATCAGGTATTGATGGTCTTCTGAATGAATACATTAAGTGCACTGAAAATATACTTTATGCCATTGGATGTTAAACTGTTTAATAAGGTACTTAATTCGGGACAAATGCCCGTAGACTGGCTTGTTAGTATTATAATTCCTATATACAAATGTAAAGGTGCACAAACTTTTGTTGACAACTTTTGAGGTATACTGATTTGCCTGGGAAAGTTATTTACTTAAGTATTAAATGAAAGATTGAGTAGTTTTTGTGAAGAAAATAATATTATTAAAGAACCCCAATCAGCTTTTCGCAATGGCTATTCTACCTTGGATCATATTTTTGTACTTAAAGGACTGGTAGATGTAATGAGAATAAAAAGAAAAAAGAAAGTTATACTGTGCATTTGTTGACTATGAGAAAGCGTTTGATACAATGTGGAGGGAAAGACTTGGTATCTAAAGTTGATAGAAAATAGCATTGAAGGTAAAATCCATGGAGTCATAGTTAGTATGTATAATAATATAAAATCCTGTGTGATGTTATATGGTGAAACCAGTGAATTTTTCATTAGCCTTAGGGGTGTAAGGCAAGGTGAAAACCTGTCCCCACTGCTCTTTTCGCTGTTTGTTAATGATTAAGAAGAAAGGCTGCTGAAAATTGGTTGTAATTTCGTAGATTGTGATCACGAAGATTTTTTAAATACTGTTTAAAGTACTTACACAAATGTATGCTGATGAAAGTGGAAAATGAGCAGTTTATGCTCGGTGGCAAAAAGCTTGATATTGTTCGAGAATTAAGTGTCTAGGTATATTATCTAGTTGTACAAGTAACTTTAAGAAATGTCAAAAAGCATTGTCGAAACAAGCATCTATAGGGCCATGTATAGCCTAATTGCAAAATGCAGGAAGTATGACCTACCTGTAGACCTTCCAACTGAGTTATTCAACACTTCAGTTTTGCCAATTATGACACATGGTTGTGAAGTATGGGGCTACAAATTGTATGATGACTTGAATACTTCATAGAAAAAATTCTTGGAACTTGTCCTAAATGTTAAAGCAACTACATATAACAATATGGTGTAGAATTAGGGGTTTTCCCGCTGAACACAATTATTCAACTAATATGGTTGTGTTCTGGAGCAGGTTGATTAGTGGTAATCCTAACAAGTTAAGTCACATATTATACAAAATTGTACTCAAATTACACGAAGTTTGTAAAGTGGTATCTCACTGGCTAGCCAAAATTAAGGAAATATTGAATAAAAGTGGAATGGCAAATGTATTTTTAAGTCATAACATAATTAGTATACAGTGGATAAAAAATGTGATAAGCAGAAATCTCCAAGATCAGTGGGTTCAACTTTGGCGGAGTGAGATCTCAGATATGTCCTGATAGAAAACTTTTAATACTTACAAAAGTGAATATTGCTTGGGGGAATATCCCATCGAATTAAAGAAATCATCAAGAACCATTATAAGTAAATTTTGGTGTAATAATATGCAGTTATCGATAGCGACTGACAGATACAGGGATATTCCATGTCACAAAAGAAAAAGTACTCTATGTTTTGATGATTCTTTGGGTGATGAGTACCACCTGGTACTAGAATGTTCCAATGATAAAGTAGCTGTAGCAAGACGTAAGTTCCTGCCATGACACTTCTGTAGTCATCTGAGTATATACAAGTTTATACAATTACTGGGAAGTAATGATATACAAGTTCTTCATTGATTAGCATTATTTCTTACAACCACTTTGAAACTGTACTGAAAATTTTTGATTCTATGTTCGAGGTACTTTCATTGATTACATTTGTAATGTGTTGAATGGTGCTCCATACTATTGTATATTGTCTGAGCTGATACTAAATCAATTGAAAATTGAAATTGAGGTAGATATGTAGTTTACATCATTCAACTTTGTTTCAACCAGGTAAGGACCACTGAATTTTCCCTGAATCAAAGGCCCTTGCATCGGCTAAGTATCAATACCCTGTCTCCTGCTTTAAAACTTCTTTCCCGTGCTTTCTTATCATACCATGTTTTCATCTTACCTTGTCCACTAATCAGATTTGATTATGCCACCTCACAAGCTTTTTTCAAGTTTTCTTTGAATTTGGACACATACTTTAAGATAGGTTCATTTTGTGTTCCCTTCAACCAATTTTTCTTTCAGCTTTAGTGGACCTCTCACAGTATGTCTATATATCGGTTCAAATAGACTGACCCCCAGTGACTCTTTGGTATCTCTCTTGTGGTAAATAATAACATATATATACCGTTATCCCATTAATTTTCAAAACAATAGGATTTTCATCATGTTTTTCAGTGTTTGATGATATCTTTCTAGAGCCCCTTGTGTTTCTGGGTAGTAGGCTGAAGATTTAATTTGTCTAATGCCTAACTGGTGGGCAACCTCCTGAAACACTGCAGACAGGAAATATGAACCTCGGTCACTTGGTATCTGCATCGGCTGTCCTACTCTGGTAACAAAATTCATTCTGGCATCAATGGTGGTAGGAGCTTTTTTTTTTTTTTTTTTTTTTTTTTTTTAATGGGATGGCCTCAGGGTACCTAGTGGCTGAATCCAAGATATTAAGGAGAAACTTATCCCCCGCTTTTGGTTTCAGAAGTGTTCCCACACGATCTATAATAACCCTGCTAAATGTTTCTTCAAGAACAGGGATACTAATCAAAAGAGCAGCTTTGATTTTCTGATGGGGTTTTCGGACCACTTGACATGTGTGACATGTCCTACAAAAGTCTGCCACATCCCAATGTAATCTGGGCCAAAAGAAGTGTTGTGATATTTTATCTTGAGTCTTCCTATATAATACCCAAGTGGCCCGCCATAAGCAAATCATAAGCTTAATTTCTTCAAGACTTGTGCTCTTTACGATGGAGGGACCACTATTTGATGAATGGGTCTCCATTTTTCATAAGTGGAAGCATCTGGTGGTCTCCATTTCCTCATCAACACTCTTGACTTAATATAATAACAGACCATGTCTTTTTGTGCCTCTTCTTCACTTAAATCTTGGAGGAATCATCAACGTTGATGATTCCTCCAAGGTTAAAGCTGTACTTGCTAATTTTCTTTACCTAGAGTCAGTGTTTTGCTCCCTAATCAGCGTGTCTTAATTCAAATGAGGCATTTGACTCAGATGATCATTTTGGTTCACATGGTCTAAGAGGTTACCATCATGGCTCACCTCTGGACTCAAGTTACCTTCATGGATTACTTGATCCTCCAGGTTACCGGCAAAGAATATGTCTCTGCCAGCCCTAGTCATTCATCATCCTGGTCACTGACTTCTTGTTTAGAAGCTTCAAGAGCCATTGACTTTGTCACAACACATGCAGGAAAAATGCCCAGAAATTCCAGCTCAAGATGCTCTGTGTCCTCTCCCGTGACTGGCTCAACAGTCAAATATGGTACTGGTTTGCCTTTTAACATTGTCCCCTGCTATTTCAGTCCCTAGAAGGAATGTCACACCTTCTATCAGGAGACTAGGCACAATACCTACAATCACTGGTCCAATTTTGAAATCAGACTTCAGGTAAACTTTGTGAAGTGGGACTGTTTTGTAATTTTTCCCTCAACACCCTGAAGTAATACACTGGCTTTTTGATAAGTTTCATCCGACAAAGGAAGTACATCTTCCAACAGTAAAGACTGGGCAGTGCCAGTGTCCCTTAGGATCTCAACTGCCTTCTGGTCAACAGCACTTTCTTTCTGTAAAACCATGCAGCCCTTCTAATATGAAACTTCCGTAGCCATCCAATATGGACTCAGCTACCCCAGCATGTGGGTTTTCAAGTTTAGCATGGAAATTATCAGAATGTCGGTCAGGCATATTTAGAGGTGGGCACCCCTAAATGCTGGCTAAACCAACTGGTTTCTAAGTATTATTGGTCCTTCTCAGGAGTAGAAGGCACTCAGATTTGACAAGACCCCTTTTATGGCAATAATTGCATGTGGGTCTACTAAAGAACTTCTGCCCTGTTTTCTTATTAGCAGGTTTATCAGACTGAGAAGAATTATTGGGCTTTTGTTCTTCTGATTTTTGACAGGGGGAGAAGTTCCCCATTCCCTCTGGTTTCTTTCCAAATTTAGATCTGAACTGACCCTATTTGGGTTTTTCAAAGAAGCTTTTATGCGTCAACTCATAGTCATCAGCCAAAACTAAGGCTTCATGTAATTTATCTGCCTTACGTTCATCCAGGTAGGTCTTAGTTTCTTTTGCAACGCAACCTTTAAAGTCTCCTATCAAAATCAGTTCCCTTAATTTGTCAAAATCATTTTCTATTTTCCTGGAGGCACACCTTCTGTCAAACAGATTCTCTTTCTTTCTGGCAAATTCCACATAGGTTTCATCTGGTTCCTTTTGATTGTCCCAGAATTTCTGTCTATAAGCCTCTGGTACTAACTCGCATGCTTTTAGAACAGCATCTTGCAACACATCATACTCAGAACTTTGTTCTATGGAGAGGGACGAATAAACTTATTGTGCTTCTCCAATCAACACACTTTGCAAAAGAATAGGCCACACCCTTCTAGGCCATTGTAAATTTTAAGCTATTTTTTCGAAAGACAGAAAGAATTTAGACACTTCTTTTTCTTCAAATTTTGGTACTAAACATGCATTCTTTGCCACATCAAAAGGTCCTGACTGTGCTGAGTTATCTGATCTAGAATGCCTAAGTTCAAGCTCTCTTACCTTTTACTCATATTCTCTAGCCTCTCTTGCTTCCTGTGCTTTCCTTTCATCAGCTTCTCTTGCTTCCTGTGCTGCCTTTCTTGCAGTCTGTGCTTTCCTTTCATCAGCTTTGATTCTCATGCTTTTCTTTTATTAGCCTGTGCTGCCTCTCTATCACTTTGAAGTTTTAACTTAGCTAATTCCAACTGAATTTCCAAACTTTTATCCTCTAAACCGCCATCCTCAAAGAAACCTTCTTCAACCAAATTGGAAATAATCTTTCGTTTTAGGGGTATTTCCCTGATACCTAATGGTACCTCTAAATTTAAGTATTTGGCCAAATTCTCAAGGTCTTCTTTTAACAATTTATCCAAACGTTTGACTATTAAGTCTTCATTAGCCAGAAACACACTTGGATATATTGACATGTTGTCCTATTGTCTGTGTATTGACAAACAACTATATTTATAAATACCAGATGTCCTTTTTTTTACTTCAAACTGTAAGATTTAGTATTTAGAAACTTCCGGAAATTTCCAGATGATTCAACTGTTATGTTCTTATTGCAAAATTACTCAATGGTTTGTCTTGAATTTGATCCCGTTTGTCTTGGATTAATCCAGACGAGACCCCACAATTTGTTGCGATGCCCACCTTCAGAATATTCCAGACCATGGCTCAACAAAGAATGACAAAGATGACATAACTTTAACAATGACAATATATTAACAATCAACAATCAAGACCTAGCAGGTAAATGATTTTATACACTTAGCTATGCTGATACTCCAATAATTAACAGACTGCAGGTAAATCTTAATCCCAGGCCAGAGATTCTCCACAGGTACTGTCCCACAGTTCCAAGTCCTATGGCAGGTGCCAAATGGTCTGGTTGAAATCCCACGGAGGTATGGTTTGGTTCCAATGTGGTACACAAAATCACAGTGCTTTTCCTAATCCCACAGAGGTATAGTTTGGTTCCAATGTGATACACAAAGGCACAGTGCTCATCCAAATCCCACAGTGGTACAGTTTAGTTCCAATGTGGTACACTTCACCACCAAATATACCAGTCCACTCAAGGGCAATATCACAGATAAATGAGTATCTTTCTGCAGCAATAGCGCAAGGTCCTTGTGGCTTGATGACGACACACAGCTTATAACTGTCAGATCTCAGAATTCTCCTTCCCTTTCTGAAGGGAGCTGCTTTATTAATCGATGCTGAGAACTCTCACCAGTATTCTGGAGCTTTCCAATAAGTCACACATTTCAATTCTCTGAGACCTTTCTAGACCCCATCAGGGCTTTCCCTTTGTTTACAATGAAAGAGTAATACCCATATGAATGTAGGTCAACATTCTAGATTATATTATTGTTTACCAGTATTCTGTGAGTCGTCCCATCAAAGTAGGCCAACTCAGTGACTCTGTAAAATATTCAGTGAACTCAATGATCTTTCCAAATTAAAGTGAACAATTATGTTCACAGCCTTAACACATACCAATGTGAGGTTGGTTTATGTAAATGTACAAAAAAGATTAAATTATTATTATTAGTAGTAGTAGTAGTAGTAGTAGTAGCAGTAGTAGTAGTAGTGGTAGTATTATTATTATTATTATCATTATCATTATCATCGTCATCGTCATCGTCATTATCATTATTATTATTATTATTATTATTATTATTATTATTATTATTATTATTATTATTATTATTATTGGTGACCCTCCAATGTGGCAAGCAGATTTAAATCATAATAATGAATAAAAAAAAAAAAAAAAAACAGTTACATTGCTTCCAGGAACGGGTCTTCAGGTTAATATGAAATTTATTGCCAAAATGACAAACAGTTGTTTGTCTGCTTAATGTACTCGGGGCCTTTTTAAAGAGAAGCTTGGAAAGGTATGATGTTATTTAAGAGTTTTCCAATAATTTCTGCTGGAGTACACTTGCAAAAATTTGCATTAACTGGTGAAGATGGTTGTGCCTGTGGACAAGTACCCCGGAATTATTATATGACTATGAAAAAGCATTGGCCACCCTTGGCTTCACCACAAAGTTGTGTACAAACTGGTTGTGAAGAATAGTTGTGAATAGAAATATTTTGAGAAGAATAAAAAGGTTGTGGATAAATTGGTAGCGAATCATTGAACTTTTTCGTAGACGATAGAAAAATATAAAAAGACACAATAAAATGCTTGTGACAGTTTTTACCAAATTAAAAAAAATACCGACAGATGTTTTTGTCTGACAGGCATGGTGAATAGGTTGGGTTAACCCAGTGTAAACGTATTGGTAGCAAATTTTTTAGCAAGCTGACAAAAGGCAGTTTAGTGATTAATACTAGAAATAAGGCAAAATTTCCACATGTCTGCAAACTAACAATTTGGTAAGATTAGCCTTGTTGTAAATAGATGTGTCTAAAATAGATAGACAAAGTCAAAGAAATACACATGGTACACTCGTCCTTAGACCCTGACGTGTATCATTTTTGTAGCAAGTCAACTGTTTGTGCGTGTGTGTGTGTGTGTAAAAATGTATGTGGGCGATAATATACTGTGCCATGCAGGCGGCCATGATTTTATTTCAGATCACGCATGCCCAATGACGTTAAGTGGAAAAGATGGCGGACCCAACCGCAATAGTGGACCTGGGACCGGGCGAGGAAAAAGGTAATTTACTTTATTGCCATATCACGGATAGTCTGTTTATTCGGATTACTTCGTAGATTAGAAACACTGCAATTGTTTTAGTTGTAACTTACATCAAAAGTATTTGGACAGGTCAAAGAAATCGGATTTGCAAATGGGCACTTGGGTTGCAATGGCGGAGACCTCGACGAATGTCATTTTGCGATTCATTCATCAAGTGGTGGTGAGTGAGTTCGTGATACAGTTGCAAACGAAGGCGTTGTTGAACATACCAAGTAAATGACATGAAAATATATTAGGAAGAATTATTTTTTTTGCCAACTTCAAAAAATACCGAACGATGTTCTTGTGCGACAGGCGTGGTCGATAGGTGCTGTACAACTGACGTTCGATTGAAGTTGAGGACGGCAGTCGTTTGTGACCTTGACCCCTTAATCCTGAGATCACCAAAAATAAAATCACTTGAAATTTCTTTAAATGTTTATGTAGTCATAGTTGTAGTGAACGCATGCGAGGAAAGACTAATGTAACTAGAAGCTGGAGCATGTTGATTTGCGTGATAATGACAAAATACTTTAGATTCCACAGAGTGAGGAAAAAAAGGTAATCATTCATGACCATGTTCTTCCCAGGAAAACTTTCCTTACTTAAGTTTTCTTCATTGGCCAGTAATTATAATAGAGTTTTGTCTTCCTGTTCCTTTGGGTATACCCAATGTAAACGTATTGGTAGCAGATCTTATAGCAAGCTGACAAAAGGCAGATTAGTGATTAATACTAGAAATAAGGCAAAATTTCCACATGTCTGCAGTACAGACTTACAATTTGGTAAGATTAGCCTTGTCCCAATTCACATGCCTGTACACCTATGCATGGAGCTATAAATGAATGATGATAGGTCCATGATCTATGCCAGTAATTTGGCTAAGTGCAGTAACAGCTTGACTTTTCTGTCACATTTTTCGCTTGTCTTGGATGAGTAAAATGGCCTTATTTTGAACACTGGTGTTACAAAATAATTTGTGTTAATATTTACAAATTTCTGACCAGTTAATCAGTGCCAATGGCAATGTAACACTATTCCAGTCAATGTTGGAAACTCAGCTGATTCAAGATTTCACAGTGCATCAGCATGGGAATTTTGAGTACAAGTGTGAATCTCCCAAAAAGAAACTCCATCATGATTTGTGAAATTAGACAACCGTATGGACTACATGTATTAAATTTGGGAAATGTTTATCTGTGACATGTGAGAATACATAAATCAAGTAGTGCCAGCAATGTGTAGGTAGAAAGAAATTACCTACGTTAAATGATTCCAAATTGGTGTAGAACCATATATGATTTCCATCATTGTTGTGTGGTAGAATTGGACTGCTTGGAAGTTTGACATGGAGTGACGAAGACACCAAACCCGCAAAAGTATTTCCATGCCTGGTGTAGAAATCAAGAAGCAGGAGTTCTCAGTTCTTGTCAAGTCCACAGAACATCAGTACTAAGGAATTTTTGGTAACCTTGTCACTTTCCAGGAGCTGTATAGTTGAGACCCACTGCCATGTGACAATTTGATTCCAGCATGGGTGCTCCAAATTAAAACGCTGAGTTGGAGCTGTGCATTGTGTTATTCCCATTCTTGGCAGATGCGATTCCAACTTAGCACATAATGATATTTACCATCATATTAGAATATTAGCCTCAGTGTCTACTGTACTACCTTCCGAAGTTTTAGGTGAATGTTGTGCCCTAATATTAAGGATATATGCCTGCCCTGGTTTTTGAAGAATGATTTATATTTGGTCAAACAGTACTAAATGTCCAGTTTTGGCAGAATTCATTGTAATATTAACCATTTAGATGCTTAGTCTGGGAAAAGGTTAACAATGAGCTTCTGTGTACATATTTAATACCTAATTGACCCAAAGTAATCAATGACCTGGTTACTTTTTCAGTCTGGAACAACCGGCACATATGCTGCTTGAATGAAAGAAATCAAAGGAATTTCAGTATATTATTGTGCTTCAGGTGAGCACAAGTTTTGGTGTGATGAGTTGCTGGCAAATATTGACAACCCTTTTGCTCTAGTGTGTCTTGATGTCTGCACCATGTAACATGTTACTTCCCTCCTTCATTCCATCCTTCCAAAGTAAATCACATGCTCCAGCTACATATACAGGCCTATAAAAAAATTTTTAGTTTTCGGCAATGGAAGAATTGCATTAATCTACAGGGTCCTGGGTTGTTCAGATAAGTGTGAAACCTAACCAAGTTCTCCACTGTCTCCAAAGTTTATATCAGTTTCAAACATGGTAAATTTGACAGGGAGGATTCTATTGGCAGATAGAAGACCAAGAGACACGTTAGGATGCTATGAATGTGGCAACATATGCAGTACCAGTTATACCCTTGTTATACCCTTGCTTCAGCCCAGCACATTTGGAATATTTATCTGGATCATGGAGTACATGAAGATTCATACAACGGATACATATAATTGTTCTGTATGGCTCAGGGAATTATTTGACTATCATCATGATATCAGTCAGCCCTATCATTCATTGAGTGTTATCTGGGTGTGTGCACACTGCACGACAAACCATAAAACACTGGTATTAGCATATATCTATAATTTATCGCAATACTGAGTATGGTATTGTACCACTTTAACATTTAAAATGTTCTGATTGGTTGATTGATGCACCAGCTTACCACTGTACATTAAAGGAACAAAAGATAACTGGAATTGCAGATGCTTGTCCTGTGTTATCTGAAAGGTTTTTGCTGGGGGGATTGGTCATGTAGATACCACACACACACAAAAAAAAAACATGCAACCCATTGATGGTGAGAAAAGTGAACAATATAACCTCCAGCCAAGTTGTATTATTAGGAAGTTTTTGTTTTTGTTTTTCATTTTTTTTTTTTTTTTTTTTTTTGAACAACGAGTTACTTCAGGTAGAATGGAGACAGCCATTTCCTGCTCAGAGTGTAATTCAATAACTTTCCTGGCTTGGGTGCCGTACCTGCATCAAGGAAAGCTATTGACCTGGGGATTGCCATTATATATATAGGTCTCACCTAGAATTATCAGCAGCAAAAGTGTTGGCTATTCATGTGAAATTTAAGTTAAAACCATTAAAGTGGACATTTTACATACATGTGGGTGCTTTGTGTGATTTATGGTGGGAGAGGGTTTAACATACGTTTGTGACTTATGCAAAACAAAAGTCAGGAGACAAAGTAGTTTGAACTCCAAATAAAGCACTTGGTAATCATATTTTCTGACAGAAATGCTATTAGTTGATGGCAGGTCCAAATTTTGAGACCTGAAGTGACCAGGGATTAACATCACACAGTGTATATTAACATTTACAAGTGGATTTTTGAAACCAAGTTTGTTTGCAAAACAACATGTTACAGGGCACCCCATGAATTTATATTCTCTCTCTCTCTCTCTCTCTCTCTCTCTCTCTCTCTCTCTCTCTCTCTCTCTCTCCCCCCCCCCTCCCTCTGGTCCCTGTTCACAAATAAAATCATGGACCTGACTCCAGCTCTGTGGTGGATTTTTACTTGAATACCATTACATAAGAGCACGGTGATATGTATGTTGGCTGGCGACAGTGGAATGTGGCTGAGCTGTTGAAGAATGTGCAAGAAGTCTCACTGTAGTTTCATTCAGGTACTTGTGGTCATGCACGGTTGCTTCATTTGACCAGTGAACATGTCACTGATTTGGAGGTTTTGATGGACTTCAGATAAATGTATTATTGATGTTTAAATACAATTATGCAATATACTTAAAATGTATTTGAGTCAGGTAAGATACTGTGGATTATTTTCCAGAGTTTTGTATTGTCCTTAAAGTCTTTTCAGACAAGTCCAGTCCAACATACCCAGGCCTTTTGCAAACATCCGTGTTCTGAAATTTTGAATGAGTCGATATCCCAAAAGAAATATACAGTGACTGACATGCTGATGTTTGGCTTGCACATCTTCAACATTTGTTTAATCAACTGTTGGATGACTTTGATCAGGACCAGTAAATGCAGATGCATGTAGGCCAACAAGTATTGTACATAATTCTTGGGATAAACCTATTTGTAGGTCCTGGGGATACAGGGTAGCTGACCCAAAATACAAGTATAATTTTTGATCAGAAGCACATTCAGCATATTACACCTGAATATGATGTACATCGCATTTGCTTTTTGGCAATTAATGTTTTGTGTCCAGTGGTTATAGTTGAGCTGTAGAAATGTATCAAGTAAATTGGGCAAGTGCCAGCAGATGTGTAGAGGTGACAGGTGTGAACAGTGTTAAGAGTCCTGGGATTCAGTGTTTACCTTTGGTTGAAGTTGGTCAAGTTATGCTGTAAGTATGTGAAGAATGAGACAGCTTAGCATTGTGGTGGCATGATGATGAGCAGTAGTGATACAGGGTTAATCTGGTACCCAGACTGTGTGGAAAGTACAGAAAGTACTGGGTCATAGGCCCTGAGGTTATTCCTGCTCTCCTCCAATCGGTATCTCCACTGAAGTGCATTGAGAGTTATGTACCTGTGGAAAAAGGCAAAGGAATGTGAGCACAAAGCATTTCCCCATTGAAATTAGTAGACACATGGTTTGCGGTGGGATCACAGAGATCATTAATAGTGCTTGGCTGAGAGTTTGTGTGTATATATAAGTGAACACAATCTTTTGTACAGGATAGTGGATTTTAATGTACTGATTTATGGTTGGTTGAAGCACATCACACGTTGTTAGAAGGTATCAGTTTCTTGCCTTTTGCTGGGCATAACTGGGTTTATAATAAGGTTAAAAGTTGTAGTGTACACATATCAAGTATTAAACAAAAAACTACATGTCTATGTCTGCATGCACTGACTGATACATGACATGATGTATAGACAATAGGAGGTCACTATGACGTGCTCCAAGTTCAGCAGATATTATTTGGTTAAGCAAACCACAAAATCACTTTGCAATACTTACCATGCTTACTAATTGGATAAATTTATATACAAAAATTACTGAAAAAAATCAGTTAAACCATTTATATCTCCCATTTCTTACATGATGTCAGTAGCATTTGGATATCTACATAATGCCCCCATGTATTTTGCTCAACTTTGGCAGTATGCTTACCTTACCTGGCAAGATGAACTGATTAAATTTTGGTATAGCCGTGACCTAATTTGAGCAAATAGCAGCCTAATTACCTGCTTGTTAAGGCTTTTTACCACAATCCCCCCAGAATGTTCCAATGTATTTTGCTCAAATTTGGCAATATGCTTATCTAGCATGCCAAGATGAACTGATTAGATTAAGGTGTCACCATGACCTTACTTGAGCAAATGACGGACCCTTCAGTCAACCCTTGCGTTGAAGGTATGTCTAGTTTCTTTTTCATTGTGAAACCATTGATTAACAGGCTTAAAGGTTGAAGTAAGTTAATTTAAAAGCATTAATTATCAAACGATAGACACAGGATTTATGTACAAGTACATGTAGATAGAAATGGGAAATAGGGAGAGCCTGTCACTGTGAGGGATCTTTTGCCCTGAATTGATGTCTGTGTGGCAGTGGTGTGTGTACAGGCCACATTCACATAAATACGTGTATTAACCCCTGGTATTGGTTGCAAGTGTAAATTAAAGCTTTGTTACACTTCATTCAATATAATATGTGGAGAAGCCCCCCCCCCCTCCAAACAAAAAACAAAACTAATTTAATTTCCAGTCGGAAATATGCAAGACTGAAATTTTTTAGACTAGGTGCAAATCTGAAAATGTCAGAGTAGGTACAGATGGCTCCCCCCAAATAATTTTAGATGAATTGGCAGGTCTATAATCCAGGTAATTTTAATATAATTACTGATCCCTTTTTGACATCCTACCCCTTAATTGCCTCCTGATACTCTTGTGTGATATTGTATTTTGGTTTGGCCTTCACACTTCAAAATGCCAGACTAGCTGAAGATAGTTCCCAAAATATTCCAGATGAGTTGCAGGGGGGAACTGAAAATCCTAGATACCATACATGTATTGAGGTTCTTTTCAGTGTAGTGGAATACCTGGAATTTATATTGTCCCTACAGTTACCGAATCCTGCTAACATTGAAGAAAGTAAAGTATAATTTAAAAAAAAAATACAGTGGTATGTGCTATTTATTACCGTCCCGTATGGCCAAAAAAAAGGCTACTTAATTACACAAAGATCTTCAAAGAGAAGTCATAAAATGTCTGCCATGGGATTTTTTAATTTTTTTTTTCAAGGGGTTAGCTAAGCTGATAAAGTGATGGCAAGCAAATGCCAGCCACACTATCCAAATACATGTAGATCTGATATTTTAACCCCTTGGCTTTGCCCTTCTCCCAATAGGAAATGGCAGGATGTAACATTTTTCCTAATGGATTACCATCGTACATGTATATTATTTTAATGTTGCTATGGAGGCCAATTACATGTACATGGTTGTAAACAGAAATTACAAATTAAAGAATGTTTGGTTTATCTGCATTGTGTCTGTCAAGTTAAAGTACATCTCTGACAGCATAAAATGTGCTGATCAAGATTTGCGAAGTACTTTGCCAGCGGAGTAATACATGTAGGAGATGAGCTGAGATAAATCTCTTTGTTCCTGGCTGTGCTTGTTACACACACAAAAGTTGTGTGATCACCTTGGTGAATAAGCCAACCGATTCATATGTAGTATGTACCTTTTATGCAGAAACTATGTACAGAGTGTGTGTGATTGAGAAAACAAAGGTATACATCAATGAACCCATGTGAGGCATGGTGTGGGGTATGCTGCGTACCAGGACACAACTGATACTATCACATGCAGTCCCTGGCTGCTGTGTCCTGAGTCTGAGTTAGAGCCAGGATGCCACAGAAATGAACTCTGTCTTGTCAATGTTGAGAATTTAGCATTGATTTTTATACGCACAGGTAAATCACTAAATGTTACCAATAAAAGACATTCCGCAAGTTGTTGTGTGTTGAATCTTCAGCCAGGGAGGTTTTTCAATATTTAGAGCTGACATTTACAATGTTTTGTCCCCGATTTGCCTCCTTGCAGCAGCTTTGCCCATGGAGCAATCTTGAAAGTACATCAGGTGAACTCAGTTTAGTGGTGCAGTTAGATATTTAAGTGAGAGAGAGAAGAGAGAGAGAGAGAGAGAGAGAGAGAGAGAGAGAGGAGAGAGAGAGAGAGAGAGAGAGAGAGAGAGAGAGAGAGAGAGAGAGAGAGAGAGAGAGAGAGAGAGAGAGAGAGAGGAGAGAAGAGAGAGAGAGGAGAGAGAGGAGAGAGAGAGAGAGATGAGAGAGAGAGAGAGAGAGAGAGAGAGAGAGAGAGAGAGAGAGAGAGAGAGAGAGAGAGACCTTTTAGTTCATACCTGTAGTTTGGGATAAATTTTGAATCTGGTTGACATAATACTGAAGTGCACAGCCTTTGGTCCCCTTTCGAGGTCTCAAATTTGGGGGTTAACTCATAGGTAGATGAGAGTACTCCCAGCTGAAAATACAGTATACCTTAGCAGCTGTGCACATGA
>OZ026614.1:54713443-54761837 GCA_964020975.1 Hermodice carunculata | reverse complement strand
CCTTCAGTCAACCCTTGCGTTGAAGGTATGTCTAGTTTCTTTTTCATTGTGAAACCATTGATTAACAGGCTTAAAGGTTGAAGTAAGTTAATTTAAAAGCATTAATTATCAAACGATAGACACAGGATTTATGTACAAGTACATGTAGATAGAAATGGGAAATAGGGAGAGCCTGTCACTGTGAGGGATCTTTTGCCCTGAATTGATGTCTGTGTGGCAGTGGTGTGTGTACAGGCCACATTCACATAAATACGTGTATTAACCCCTGGTATTGGTTGCAAGTGTAAATTAAAGCTTTGTTACACTTCATTCAATATAATATGTGGAGAAGCCCCCCCCCCCTCCAAACAAAAAACAAAACTAATTTAATTTCCAGTCGGAAATATGCAAGACTGAAATTTTTTAGACTAGGTGCAAATCTGAAAATGTCAGAGTAGGTACAGATGGCTCCCCCCAAATAATTTTAGATGAATTGGCAGGTCTATAATCCAGGTAATTTTAATATAATTACTGATCCCTTTTTGACATCCTACCCCTTAATTGCCTCCTGATACTCTTGTGTGATATTGTATTTTGGTTTGGCCTTCACACTTCAAAATGCCAGACTAGCTGAAGATAGTTCCCAAAATATTCCAGATGAGTTGCAGGGGGGAACTGAAAATCCTAGATACCATACATGTATTGAGGTTCTTTTCAGTGTAGTGGAATACCTGGAATTTATATTGTCCCTACAGTTACCGAATCCTGCTAACATTGAAGAAAGTAAAGTATAATTTAAAAAAAAAATACAGTGGTATGTGCTATTTATTACCGTCCCGTATGGCCAAAAAAAAGGCTACTTAATTACACAAAGATCTTCAAAGAGAAGTCATAAAATGTCTGCCATGGGATTTTTTAATTTTTTTTTTCAAGGGGTTAGCTAAGCTGATAAAGTGATGGCAAGCAAATGCCAGCCACACTATCCAAATACATGTAGATCTGATATTTTAACCCCTTGGCTTTGCCCTTCTCCCAATAGGAAATGGCAGGATGTAACATTTTTCCTAATGGATTACCATCGTACATGTATATTATTTTAATGTTGCTATGGAGGCCAATTACATGTACATGGTTGTAAACAGAAATTACAAATTAAAGAATGTTTGGTTTATCTGCATTGTGTCTGTCAAGTTAAAGTACATCTCTGACAGCATAAAATGTGCTGATCAAGATTTGCGAAGTACTTTGCCAGCGGAGTAATACATGTAGGAGATGAGCTGAGATAAATCTCTTTGTTCCTGGCTGTGCTTGTTACACACACAAAAGTTGTGTGATCACCTTGGTGAATAAGCCAACCGATTCATATGTAGTATGTACCTTTTATGCAGAAACTATGTACAGAGTGTGTGTGATTGAGAAAACAAAGGTATACATCAATGAACCCATGTGAGGCATGGTGTGGGGTATGCTGCGTACCAGGACACAACTGATACTATCACATGCAGTCCCTGGCTGCTGTGTCCTGAGTCTGAGTTAGAGCCAGGATGCCACAGAAATGAACTCTGTCTTGTCAATGTTGAGAATTTAGCATTGATTTTTATATGCACAGGTAAATCACTAAATGTTACCAATAAAAGACATTCCGCAAGTTGTGTGTTGAATCTTCAGCCAGAGAGGTTTTTCAATATTTAGAGCTGACATTTACAATGTTTTGTCCCCGATTTGCCTCCTTGCAGCAGCTTTGCCCATGGAGCAATCTTGAAAGTACATCAGGTGAACTCAGTTTAGTGGTGCAGTTAGATATTTAAGTGAGTGAGTGAGTGAGTGAGTGAGTGAGTGAGTGAGTGAGAGAGAGAGAGAGAGAGAGAGAGAGAGAGAGAGAGAGAGAGAGAGAGAGAGAGAGAGAGAGAGAGAGAGAGAGAGAGAGAGAGAGAGAGAGAGAGAGAGAGAGAGAGAGAGAGAGAGAGAGAGAGAGAGAGACTGAGAGAGAGAGAGAGAGAGAACTTTGAATCTGGTTGACATAATACTGAAAGTGCACATATTTTTGGACAATAAAGTGCACAGCCTTTGGTCCCCTTTCGAGGTCTCAAATTTGGGGGTTAACTCATAGGTAGATGAGAGTACTCCAGCTGAAAATACAGTATACCTTAGCAGCTGTGCACATGATAATGTCACCAGTCAGTGTGAGCAGGAAATGCAACCTGTAAACAATTATAGCATGGTATAGGAAATTCAGGAAATTTGATGATGTCTGTATCTAACAGATCTCATCCAACAGCACACATGAACATGAACTGTTTCTGCCTGACCTCATGCCTGTTAATTGAGTTAAACTTATCCCAAAGAGAGCACCTCTGCAAGCTATCAGCATTTCATGCTAATTTCAGACCCACTGTGAAGCCCCTATTGCATTGTAAGTGTGATCATATGCTTCCTTCCCAAACAGTTGACAAATGCAATATCAATATCTGTGTCCAATGAAAAAAGTTTCATCACATGAGCAGGAAACTTGACTTCAGATATGTGGGTAGGCCCGCCCGCGAGTGGAAAGGAAAGAGTTGTGCAATCTTTTGCTATGTTGTATAATGAAAGCCACAAGGGACTAGAAAGGTGCAAGTGAGTCTGTTTATACAGATGAAACAAACATATTGCTTTGCAGAATAACTGATAGTATATCATGTTGCTGTCACTTTTCTTGTATTTGCAAGTAGATTGAAATATTTCTTTTCTGGGCCTGTAGTTTTTAAGGTTTGTCTCTGTAATAAAATTGTATGAGTGGCTGCTTAAGGGTTGTATTGCTACGTTCTTCAGTGATGCTGCTCATGGTTTTACGTAAACATGTTTAAGCATATCTACAATTGCTACACTTTAGTTCTCCCCCACCCACACACATAAACAAGCATACATAAATAGATCTAGCTTCTCTGGCATATAATTTACTGGGTATATGGTATCTATAAGGAGTCATGTACAACAGTAAGATAAGTTTACCTTGTCACAATGTAGAATAAATTTGTAAGGATAGACCAATCATAAGGTGTATTCTGCCTGCGTGGTGACTAACAGAAATAAAATACAGACATGTAATGTGAAATTTCATGATTCATAGCTCAGCTCATTGGTATTACATTATAGGCATACCTATATTCACCTGCCTCGTTTAGCTTATAAGTACCTTTTTAGCTGTTTTCTCAACAAGTTTACCACTCACTCATCAGGTCTGTGAGGCCATGAAACTGGGATTCAAATTGTGATGATACATGTACATTTGGACGTGCTTTCCATGTATACAACAATTGACTTGAAATGTGATAGGCCTCTGTCCTAAGTCAATGTGAATGCCCTGCTTTTCCATGTCGGTTATCTCCATAGTAAGTTACTGTTGCTCCTCAGCAGTGCTCAGTACAGTGGCAAAAATTTTGATATTTTTAGGGCTACTTGTTTCATTTATAAATGGATAAGAGAAAAAGCTCTGTCCATCTGCTAAATAAAATCACTGTTTATTTCACTTTTGTGTTTGCAATTTCCTTTGTGTTTTTTGAGGTTCCAAGATATTTTTTCTCTCATTACCGTAGTTTTCAAAATAAAATTAATAATTTGAAGTCCTAGAAATGCCAAGTAATATAATATGTTGTAGGCATAGCCTAAGAAGCGAGCGTCAGCATTACAAAGTATCGGTACTGATGTCGGTAGATCAGGCAGTAGCACCTGGTCGTTAGGTGCCTCTAGTGGCCATTTACTAAACCAGTCTAGACGAGCAAGGCCCTACTACCTTGAACAGCTGAAAGAAATTATCTGCCGTATAGCCTTTCTTTTTGTAAGACACTGTTCCACAAAAGTATTGTTCCCAAGATCTTTATATCGCTATTGAACTAGTGCCGTATCCTGTGGCAGAGACGTAGTGTGTACGGAGAGTGACTGTTGGATTGTCGCGCGACAACAACAAATTAGAGCAGGCTTTAGCATCATGACGTTTTGGGGCCCCAGGGCAATAAATGTGACTGGAAGTTGTGATCTGGAAGGCTCCGAGAAGCAACCTGGTGACTGCACAGTTGTGCAGATATTGGTAAGGTGAGACGCAACATGCGCAGCAAATACTACATACTGTGGGATGTTTGTTTAGGTTACCCTCACACCTGTCAAGTTTTTCTAGTCGGGGGGCGGGGGGACCCATTTCCAGCCCCAGAAGCGTGTTTGCCAGGTCCAGGTTCCATCGAAGTGTTAACGATGCAAGTTGGTGAATCGTTATCATTTATTACACTCTGCTGACATTTTCTGAAGCCCAGTTATGAATTATTGACATGATTTCCATAAAGGTCAGTAAGTTTGAGACTTTGGTCTGGATAAAACAACGGAAATTACCCCGGATGCCTAAAAACGCAATGGCTGTGCGCATGCCCAGTAGGGGATGACGAAGAAAATCAGCTTCATTGGATAGATACTGAGTACTCTTCTGATTGGATAATTTACCATTCAGATATATCCTATATTCACATGTGTTTATGGTAAGAACTCGCTGATGCTCGCTAATATGTTGTAGGCATAGCCTAAGATGAGGGCGTCAGCATTACAAAGTATCAAAAATAAGATGGTAAGAGCTTGCTGACGCTCGCTATAATGGGTTGGAGGGCTCACGGATGGGCCAGTTGGGTGCTTCTTTTTTCTTCTTCTTTTTTTTTTTTTTGCAAGCAGATTTGGTGGGTCAGCAGGTCTGTGACAGGGTCGGTCGGGTTAAGGGAAACACGGGTATTATTTTTTGGGGGACCTAACTTAAGATTTTTAAAAGCCTGAAGTGTTTGCGATTGATAAAAGAGTCCGTCAAAGAGACAGATCATGAAAAATCGCCATGTTGACGATGATGCACATACATACAGGATACATGTGTTCAAAAGGCCGTCATAGTAGGCCATCACGCATTTTCTTTCTTGCTGCTTTCTCCCACAAGTATAGAAGTAATAGAACATTTCTTCAACATTTTATGCCTGTGTGTAGCGAAATTTAACTGCTTAATTGGTAGAAGTACCTCTGGTGTTCTACACCTTGTCTTGCTGAAGCGATACAGCAATGCCAGCAGCTACATGAGATGTACACATGAACAGTCAGTTCTAGTGTTTTGATTGGCCGTTAACTGCAAGTAGGTGACCAGTATTACTCTCGGCCAATCACGCTGTTCTCATGAATTGACATGCACAGTGATTCAATAATGAAATCAGGCTTTGTGCATCCCTTGGGACGCAATATCTAAATTCTAGAGGGTCCAATGTTCCAATTTTTGCATACAGAACACAACAAAAATCCCTGCATGTGACAAAACATTTTTATTTTTTTGTAAATTCAGTATAATCTTAGACTATCAAAAATATTGAAACATGTATCGTATCCTAACCGCAGTATCGAGATACATAGCGTATTGTGATCTGGGTCCATGGTCCCACCCCTGATATATATATACAATAAAATGCATTGAAGATGTAAACAAGAGATCAATTATGAACATATTTCTTTACAAAATTCCAGTAATAAAAGCATTACAGTCTGTATTTGTAGAAACAACCACAGTATTGATAAATTTAACCTTTGCCTCACATTTTTTTGTAGTTTGCAGACATTCTTGCAGGTACAAAACTTTTAAGAAGTATGTAACATCAGACTGTTTTCAAATTTGTTCGTGAAAGACCAATATTTATTTAATCCCCCCCCCCACACACACACACACACACTTTGAATTTTTGTCAGATTTTATGGAAGTTTGAAGAAGGGTAACAAGGAGGGTTCAAATTCATTTTTAAAAAATTTGTATATTGTAATGTCAAAGATGGAGATCTACATGTTTTGTTTGAAAGTCATTGCAGATGCATGTAGTTTCCCACTAACATGAACGGTCTTTCTCCAGTTGTTTGGAGGCACCTCAAAGTTGAAGCACTTTATATGGCTAGAGGCCTACGGTGCCGGTGCCAGTACCAGCTCACCAGCAGGGCTTGGTGGGTATTGTATCTATTATGTGTGGGCGATTAATCCAGACTCTGAAAGTTAGGTATAACTGCAACATAGAATCCCAACTTGTGATGTATCTTAGTTTCCGTTGGGCTTCTATCCAGAAAGCCTGAAGTCTTTTACCTGACAAGCGAGGCAGAGTGCCAGCATTTGTCACTGATTTGTTCATTATCTTTCTTCATACTGAAAGAATACGCCACTGCAGCTTTACCCTCGTACCAAATCCATGCGTGGGTGTGTATCTCTTCATGTGTATAATAATAATTTTATTAAGCCTCCATAATTGGAGAAATAAAATGTACATACCACATCATATTACAAAGTCACAAAATAATATAATGTATGTTACATGACATAACTAAATATACAATAACACTCAATGGATACTCGCTAAAATGAACATAATGATGACACAAACTTATGAGAGACACGCACCTAGTCAACTGAAACACACACAAAACCCCACAAAAATTACAGTTTAAAAAGCTTTCGTCAGCAGAGAGACGAGTTGTCTCCACAGGCCGTATATATTATTGTAGTCCTTATATGCAGGACCATAAACCGAATAGCATCAATGACACCCTCACCGGGCAGCTCATCCTGGCATGAAGCATCCTGCCCGGTAGACGTGTCGTCGAAGAGCACGGCTAGCAGAGAAAAACTGAACTTAATAATGCGATCTACCAAGGTGCCTCTGATGGTCACTCCACGAACCAAATAATTTGACAAATGAAAGAAAGTGAGATTATGCACTTGAGAATATATGTTACAGATACGCCGAAATAGGGAACAGGCATCACGTATAATTATGTTACTTACTTTGCGGATATTTAGTGCCTAAAGAATCGCAGAGGAATGTGACCGCTTGCTGATCCCTATGAGACTTTTAATGACTGTTGCCTGCGTAGATTCTAATTAATGCAGATTGGAGTTGGACAGGTTTATGCAGTCACACCCATAGGTGAGTATTGGAACACCAACCATACTCCATACACAAGCTTTTATGTCTGAGGCCAGTCAGGGGTAGCAGAGACCTTGCCCAGTATACTGATACATGGAGCGATGAGCTTTTGTGATTCTTTTAGATACATGTAGGTCTGGATGATATAGGGCCTGTATTTTTCCGTTTCAAAAAACTGCAAATTCCATTTTACCAGCCAGAAATTTCCAAATTCCGTTTCAATAGTTCTCTTTGTATTTTAAACACATTAAGGCCAAACAGCAAATTCCGTTTCAGATGTGACAAAAATTCATTATTCCGTTCCGTTTCTGTTAAAAACGGTAAAAATACAGGCCCTAATGTTATATATTAAATATGATATAAACGGTTTCTGGAGCAGGCCAAAAACTGGTCACATCTAAGGTAGGTGGTCTTTCCTCACAGTGGTCTCTCAAAACAGATCTCACTACATAATATAAAAATACATACACACATACACAGTCAGTGGTATCTTCTGCATGTGGGCACCCCCTGTTCTTTCACCACAGGTAAAATAACAAAGAAATTTGACTCTTGAGTTCTCAAAATTGTGACTCAGAAGGGCAGGTGACATCTGATGGCAGTTGCTATGCACAACAGATGAAAATATATGGTACAAATATCTTGGTTAAAGATACAACTTTCAACAGATATTGATACCAAATTGAACTTGCCTAAAGTCCACAGAAAGTCATTTTTGGGATGATAGTAAATGCATATTTAAGTGCACTGTTCCTCGGGCCGTTTTACACCTTGCAGTTATCCATTACGTCTGTCATGTTAGTTAACTTAGATATCCTGCCTGGTTTAATATGTCATGAGTTTTCTTTGGAAAAGGGTAAGTCATAAACATTCATATTTGCCATTGAATATCATGTGAAATTTTCAGGGTGAATTTGATAGTTACCATGGTTACCAAAACCAGTGTAAGTTGTATAGGTGTGTAGTAACTCGGAAAAGTGGGAGTTCTGTATGTTTTCCATACAAGTTTCCATATATGTATTGATATTTTTCATCATGTGTGACATGGCACAGATGTTGATCTGTGAGTATTGATCCTACAAATACGAATGAGCGTTTCAGCTGCACAAGTGTTGGAGGTGGCCTGTTGGGTGGGATATATTCTCAAAAAATACTTTAGTTGATTCTATGGTGGTGATGTTGTTCTACTTGGGATAATTTATCAAAAAATATGACAGGTATGTAAATGTTCTTATGGATTAATCATACTAATATCAGGGTTCCTCTTGTGACACAGATACTGGTCATAAACATGTGTTTGGTCTTAATACATATGTTGAAGATTGATATATATGGCCTAAATTTAGACTGCTCCACATAGGTTTGATGTAGAACTGTATCCATGATAGGTAAGCATACATGTGTGCAGGTGATCCATGTGTCTGTAGCTGTAGCACAAGAAAGTGTCATACAATTGAAGTAAAGATAGAGGAAAACCTGTCTTGAGAGACCACCTCCAGAGATGACCAGATTGTGGTCTTGCAGGACAGCTCTGTTCTTTCAGAAGAGTTAGGAATATGATGAGAAGTATTGGGTAAAGTACCGGTAATAGGTAGTTTCTCAAGACAGAAGGTCTCATTGGAGTGGCCTGTCAACACAGGGACTACTGTATATATATTTGAACCCTATTTGGTCAATCACTAGACAGCAAGCAGGTCTTGGAACATGTTGCATGAATCAAATGCAAACCTGCCATGATAATTGTTCCCTCGTAAGATCAAATTACTCTGACACCTGCTGGGTATTTGACATGGTATGTACGTGTACCTGTGATTTTAGACATTCTCATTCAGATCTACTGTGACCAACTCTTAAATTATGAAATACTACCTGTCACTAGGACCAGGGTTTTTTTTTTTTGGGGGGGGGGGGGTGTGATCCTGTAGAGTGACAGATAAAGTTGTGCCTCCAAACCAGGAGGTTATGAGTGCATCTCAGTATAGACCTAGGTGAGGGATAGGCCTACCCACTCTACTGGAATAGCAGCTACCACATATTCAGATGTCTTTGCCGGTGCCACTGATAATGATATTGTGATGTCAGGGTATTTCTTGTGATATTGTTACATTTACAATGTGATCTGATGGCCAAATACTGATTTTGCACAAAAAAGTGCAGTGGCTGGTGTTATATTGTGTAAACTGTCACATATGTAAGAGTGCTGTATCAGTGAAATAAACCTGCATACCATGTGGACACTAGACTGCCTCAGGCCCTACATAACACTTTACTTCCTAGAGACACAGATGCACCCATAGAATTGTAAATTGCAGGATTCTTTGTGCATGTTAACCCCTTTAAATGTATATATATATCTTGTCAAGGCATTGAGGCAAAACAAATGATGCTGTTGTCCAGAAATTAATTTTCTCAGCGCCTTGTGAGCACAAATCATGAAGAATTGACAAGGTTTCAGGTTGATTCTTTTATTTAATGATCCATCGCTGTTTTTGTGCTTGAGCAGGCTAAAAGCTTGAACATGCTTACAAACCAGGAATTTGGAGAATTCAGATATCTCATCAAGGCTTATCAGAAGAGTTAAGTGCAAAAATACTTTCAATTTTTTTTTTTTTAAAGACAAAAAAATGGATAGCACCTGTTAACTATCCAATTATGATCATTTGGTTCCTAAGTTTATCATGTTCAATTATGATACAACACAAATTTTCATTTAAAAAATCTTTTTTTCTATGTTTAAGAATATGTAGACCTAGTATGTGCCCAACATAGAAACAGAAAACTATCCCTTCTAAAGAGATAATAGGTCTCTGTTGTTTAAAACTTGGATTTTCTGTATTTCTGCATTTAAAAGTTAATGGATCGATTTGAATGTGTGGGGGTATGGGTGTTTTTATTAAATGCCTGTGTGCCGACACAGACATTTAATGTAAACACCCATACCCCACATACTTTCTTTCTTTCTTTCTTTCTTTCTTTCTTTCTTTCTTTCTTTCTTTCTTTCTTTCTTTCTTTCTTTCTTTCTTTCTTTCGTTCTTTCTTTCTCTCTCTCTCTGCCTCCCTCCCTTGTGTAGACTATTATATGTAGAAACTCAAAACTTGGTACATGGTGTATATAATTATACTTCCATGAAAAAGGTCTTGCTTTTTATGAAAAGAGGCAATAGTTTTGAAAATTATGCAAATCAGAGTCATTTGAAAATTTAAATCTTGAATATCTTCAAAACTGTTGTAGTTAGAGGTACCTTTCCAACTTCAATTCATAGGTTTGTGCTGTAAGAAGCACAAGCAAAAGTTGTCGAGTTTCAGTTTATGCCAGGGCTTGACATTAACATTTTTGCAGCACTTGCGATGCTTGACAAATAACTTTGCAAGTTCCCATGCCCGGTATCTGCACTGGGGTGTGCGGAGACATGTTTCCCTATAAAATTTTGAAAATTAATATGAAAAATGTTCCATTCTAGGCTATTTTCAGAGCATGTTCATAAAGTTGTGTCTTTAAAAAATCTTAGAATTCTTTTGAGGTTTTATTCTCACTTGCATTTATGGGCAAGTTTTGTTTGAAATTAGCTTGCCAGAACCTGTTTCTTGCTTGTAGGGGGCAAGCAGGCAAGTGTTAATGTCAAGCCCTGTTATGTTGATTAGGTTAACTTGAAAAAGTTGAATATCTTAAAAATGTTACAGGTAGAGGTGTCATACCAGTTTCAATTCAGTTGTCTGTAGTGAAGGTGCATCCCGTGAACCATGAACAAAAGTTGTAGAATTTGGATTTATACCTATGCAAGGGACTTGAGTTTAAATGTTGAATATGGGTATCTTCAAAACTATTATTTATGGATATGCCATTCTGACTTGACATCCTAGGTTTGTCCATCCTCACTTTTGTCTAGGGCTAAGATCTCAGACACCATAGAGGTAGAATCTCTGAACAGTGTGTGGCCCTATCAGTGAAGTTGAAATAAATAATGCAAATTAGGAAAAACAATAGTATGTTTGTACATATGATAGACCAGACATACAACAGGCATGATCTGTCATTGGCAGTCAATTACATGTATGGGCATCACAATGATTTGTTGTTTACACTCATGTCTGACATAACACTTCTATACTACCACATGGTGACCATCTTTTAACAGTCCATGCTATAATGCTAACAGTGATCCATAAATGAATCAAAGTTGCAAGAAAAAGTGTAACAGAATTAGCTAGAATTTCTAACCACATGAACAGCTCTTGTTTGTTCGCTGATACCCGAGTCCCTGTTTTATCAAGAATTTTCTTTCTGTCTGGCATTTCCTTTCTGCCTTTTAAATTTTTTTTGTGTGTTAATGGGGGGGGGGGGGAGCCTTATTTTGCTGGTAATCTTTCTTAAATTTGCTGTAATGTATCCTTTCCAATTTAGAATTGAAAGTACAAGCCAACAACTTTCTTTTGCAAGCACACAGATTTGCTTCAAAACAAATCTTCTTCTCTAGTTTGTCTTGTTTTGTTTCAAGTATCATATGTAGACTGATAGGATGAACCAAGACAGGGAAATCTTTAGAAAAAAAACTTGTGGATACAGACCATGAAGACTAAACTTGGTAAAAATGGTCTCTCACTGAAACTGAGAAGCTGCCAATGTACTGCCTAAGTGCTGTAGATCAGCCTCGATGTATATCTTTATCAAGCACGTAACAAATTCATCCTTTGCATCCAAGACAGAAAATACCCGGTTTGTTGAAGTTAGATGTTTATTGAAAGGAAGAAACTGCATATCAATTTGGGAGTGAATGGATTGCATGGCCGTAGCCAATCATTTAGCTCTTTTAAAAGATAAACTGCTCGTCAATTATTGAAGATATTGTGAAGTTTGTCCTTTCAACACATAAATAAGTCAGCAAGTCCCTTTACCATTTATTCCAGTGAACAATATAACATTAACAATATGTACAATGCATCTACTCCAATGACTATACCTAATGATGTGCACAGCTCAAGAGCTAGCAGCTAACCTCCCCTCCCCCCAACTTCCTACAGAGTGCTCCTTATATATAGGGCCTGTATTTTTCCGTTTTTAACGGAAACGGAACGGAATAATGAATTTTAGTCACCTCTGAAACGGAATTTTCTGTTTTGCCTTAATGTGTTTTACATACAAAGAGAACTACTGAAACGGAATTTGGAAATTTCTGGCTGGTGAAACGGAATATCTAGTTTTTTTAAATGGAAAAATACAGGCCCTATATATATATATATATATATATATATATATATAGGAGTGGTACTTATCCCCAGGGCTCTGAACCCAAAAAATCTGATCCCCAGGGCTGATGCCTAAACCACTGATCCCCAGGGCTCAGATCCACGAAGCTCTCTATTACAACAACTCTAGCTAATACAAGAAGAAAACATCATTATGCTCATGCGAAGCTCTCTATTACAACAACTCTAGCTAATACAAGAAGAAAACATCACTATGCTCATGCCCAATTTAAAAATCACCCCAATGTAATTTATCTCTGATCTATTTTATGGTGATCGTGCTATATAGAGCTTGTTTCTTCATTTGGTTTGTGGGGTGAGTCTCCATTACAGCTGCATGATCTGGTGGTACAGAAGACTTTGGCAGTAGCAGTTAATTGTGATGGCCTTTAGTCCTTTACTATAAACATTAGATTTTGTCCGGTCAATGGCTAGTCAAAATATGCAGATTACATGTGCAGTTTTTCATGAAAAGTAAATCCCCTCATGGGTACCCTTTTTAGTTTTTCGACCCATGATTCCATGATCATGGGAAACCTAACACTCCTACTTTTATAAATGAAGTATTAACAGTCCTACATTAGTGCATTGTACATGGTATAATTTAATATTATGTTTTGAGGAGGTCAATTATTCAGTGTTCAATAGTTAAATTCTATTGTGCAAAATGATGATTATGTAAATTATATAGTCCCCCCCCCCTTTTCTTTTTTTTTTTTTTTTGTTATTCCTGGGCATAATGCTATGATCACTGAAACCTAACACTAATACATCTACAACAACCTGGTATATGAACAGTCCAACATCTGTGGTATCAGAATGTTTTGTGTGTTATTGAATCTTCAATAAAATTACTTATTGTGTGCAAAATTTTGATCATACAAATTACGGTATAATTGAACCCTAGTATTTGTGGTGCTGAGTGTTCCTGCATATGGTGCATGTGTGTATTTGAATTTTCATGTCCAAGATATACATTTCGTTTGCATGACAAGACCTGTACATATTATCATGATTATACAGGCCTAGTTGTTTTATTAAGCACCTATGTTTTCATCATTGTTCAGTGTATAGATGTGTACATGTGTGCCTCGGAAGTGTGGCCTGGTGTCAATCAGAGAGAGCATGCTATAGAGATGCATGGACCTGGGATATTTGCCAGGTTGGCCAGTCAGCACCATCAGCCGGTAGGATATAATCTACACTGAGCAGTTCTGCACAAAAATCAATACTATGCATGCATAGAGCTGTATTCAGCCATAACAGCCCAGATCAATGTGTGGATGATCTCCAATTGCTTGGTGCAAAGGAATTTCTGGGGGTGTGAATATAAGAAATCACTGAGATAAAAGCATGAAAGCAATCAGAATTGCAGTCTCTTCCAGTTTGGTAAAATATGTGATTCCAAAAGCAAATATGTTCCACAAGACACCATTAACCCTTCCCCTATTGGATTAAGACTGAGTCAGCAGCTTTCCTTGGCATGGGTTGAATGGCGTGAATCCATCCCATGCACAGGAATGCTGTTGACTAGGATATGCTATTTTATTTCTAAAGCTTTTCCTGCATGGGTTATCCTGCATGCATATGAAAGATAAGGTTTTAATTGTAATCTTTCATTTGGTTTGTCACTCATTGGTCTCAGTTACTAGACAAACCAATAAGAGGCCATGGTGCATTTTATAAACTACCAACTCCTTCCGCTTTCAAAATGGCGTTGTTTTCAAACTTATTTATCAGATAGAACTTCGATTTGGTGCGTATTTGCCCTTTGTACACATAGGAGAAAGAAAGTCTAGTATGGGTGGCCTACTGGGGATAATTATGGGATCATTTGTTGGATTTTCATGTTTTTACTCAGCACAACCTCGCAAAAACATGAAAATCCAACAACTCATGATCCCAGTGTTATCGTTGAGACCAATGGGCCTCCCATACTGGATTCTGTATTTCTGACACATGGGTATCACAACATAGTCTCTCAAAATGCTTAGTCCCCTCTCCCCCCCCCCCCCCCCCCCTCATTTTGGTGTTTGGAACACACAATTTTTGATATCTGATCTCTGAGGTGTGTGGGGAAAATGGGGGTGGTGGTTCAACTTCAAAAAAAAAGGCAGGTTGGAAGTTGGCACCTCTTTTCCCATAGGCCTACACTAATTTCCTACTACCAGTGGGAAATTTTAGTACTAGTCTTGAAAAGAGAGAAAAAGTGTTATTTGGTCATGTTCGTAACTTGGTACTTTAGTTCAAGAAGAAAGTTCAAGGTAGCACTGGTGTTTCAAAAGAAAGTTCCTGGTAGCACTGCAAGGCTTCTATTAATTGATCATCTCATATGCATCAGTTGCCTCTTCAACTCCTGTCCTTGTAATACTATAAGGAAAGTGATCACATTTGTGTGTTGCTAATGTATGGTACAAATTATTCTGAATCAGTGGATGCCACAATAACAAGAAAGGAAAGTGGTTTATTGTTACATGTACAGTTCGGCCTATCCTGAATGAACTATCACATGAAAAATCAACAAAATGAAAGATCTAAATCACAGAATACATCACCAAGTTCTTTTGGAATACAATTTAACTACATGTATGTTGAATGAGGGCATCTGTGTTGAGAGACCACAGTTGTTGATGCCAAGAGGGAGTCTGTCGAGCTAGGTTTTCCTGTAGAAATTCATAGCATGCTGGGTCCATTCAAGACCCTGTCAAATAATCACTGCACATGTACAGCATACCACAGTGTGCTCCTGGCCTCTCCTCACAGGTCACCTCACGCTACTCTAACATGTGACACAGTTCATTCATATACTGTGCCATAAAATGACGATAACATTAACTAACTGTAGGGGTCTCTCAAACTTTTTTAGTGTGATCACCGAATGGAGTTAGGCCTTAATATTATGCCTAATAGACAGCTATAAATGAGTGTGACAATAGGCTCTGTAATAGGAACGGCAATTGGATTTATATGACCGGCTGACAATGCTTGGCTGCACATTAAGTTATGACCATATATTTCATTGAGTGTAGATTACACATCAAAGAGATCCATAACTGGATGAAGGTAAGACCTTAACCCTTAGTTCTGATATATACTGTTTCCAGAGTTTGGAGGTGACATAGGTTAGTATTAACTTCAATTTTGAGAGGACATGTAGTACTCAATGATGAAAAGAAGAATTGTCACTGTAAAATTACTCAATCTTCAGTGTTCATTAAAAATGATCAACTGAAATACTGGAGGGAAAACAAAAATCTTATAGAATAATAATCACAGGATGGAAAAAGGAGTCTCACTCTTCTGACAGAAAGCCAAGCTAAGTTAATGTTGCTTAGATTTTTAACTCTGAGATGTCCTGTTTATGTAACTTGTTGCAAGGATATTTTTGTTGACTCCCGGATGAACTGTTGAAGCTTTACCTGTACATATATTATGTACTTAACAGCAGTGTGTGCAAGTTTTCACAAGGGCAAGGCAGTTTGATCTGAAAAGGGCAACTGGTCAACGTGGGTAGCAACCACATAGGGCACCTCAAAAGTAAGGTTCTGAATGAAGTACATGCAGCTAGCGTATCTTTCATTCAAAACTGAAGAAATTGTTGATAACTGTGTCTGAATTATGGTGAAAATACTGCTTTTAATATATGTTCTTTAGATTCAGCTTACATACTGAAGATTTGTTGTCAAAATTGAAGAAAGGTATCAAAAGCCATCAAAGCATGATCTATATATCAGAGAAAAAGGGAGAAAAATCGAAAGGCAGGGAGCAAAGAAGAAAGGGGAGCCAGCAAAAGAAAAGGGCAGGATAAATCTCCCTTCTGCTGAGACCACTGTTACTACTATACACATATTAACCTGCAAATTGCATTGGGATTCTGTGTTTGAAATCCGAACTTGAGAAACTTAAGCTTTTACAGATGTGTTTGAAATATTAATATTGACATGTTTTTACATATATCCTTGTTATGAATAAAACATTGAGTTATATTGTTGTACCTGGCATAATAGATGGAGAGGTAATTATCAGTGTTTATGAGTCTCCAGTAACAACTGCCTTGGGGCTTTCATGCTGAAAAGTATTAGTCACATGGTCACAGCTGAACAAGCCTTGAAAAACCTGGAAACTTATATTTTACTCTGTCTTTCTTGCCATCATAAGTGTTTGTTGACAGCATAAATTAGGCTCATGTAAATGAAATGTAGAAGTTGAGGAGTTGGTATAAATATCACAAAACCTTACCTCAGATGTGATCTTGGTATCTGAATTTGCCACCAGGTGGCCAGCTGTCTGCATTGCAAATGGAACAACCCATAGATATATGGATGCCAGGACTGCAACAATCTGCGTATGGTCTGATTATACAACACATATCAAGCTTTTATCATGGAAAACCTTTTAACATAGGTACCTAAGTGACATGGTGTACAGTCAAGTAAAAAGTCTGCTGATGTAGGGAGAGAGGAAAGCAGTATGGTTCAAGACTGCATCAGAGACGTCTGTATGCATAGCTCTGACTCCAATATAGTGTTGACATCAAGGAAAGCATGCTGACACAGCAAATCAATTGCTACACCAAGTCACCTGTCTGTGCCATATCCAGTTAATGCTTACATGAACATTCTTATCCTCCCACAGTCCTATTTTTAGGTCTCGCTGTCTTGTAGTTAAGAAAGAGACTGCCCCTGGGTGTTTTTGTTGTTTATTGATATGATCAAGGAGTCTAGATATCTAGACTCTTAGACATAATTAACCTTCAAAGCACTGATTTAAGGACAGGTAAGACACCAAAAATAAATCCCACTTTAGTCAATCCTGGCTCAAAATGTATTTGCGTTAGGACAATATATCATATATGTGTGTAGTCGTCATACTCCAAAGAATTTATATGTCCTGTATTTGGGTGTCTGTGACGTTAATTATTGAATAAACAATTGAAAGTTGACCGCAAAGCATCCACCCCATAAATGTCGATATAAGCCACTAATTATTTGTGATAAAATCATAATTACACTTGGATTTTAATCCTGACATATTGGCAACAAAAAACGATCCTGCGATTTTTTTATGTTTGGTTTCGTTTTTCTGTTATCCATCCTCAAAGTTTGACGTCTCTATTTTCCCTTTGATTTTCAGGATGTTCATTTTCTTCATTTCATAGAAAAAGAACGAAGCAAAATTTAGAAAATCGCTGAATCGTTTTTGCAGTTCAGACATTAATGAATCAAAAGCCGTGAACCGGATTAAATTTAGCCCATCAGTTTTCTTGAAATAACCATTCTTAGGTGGGGTTCTCGTCCTATTATCCTTTCTGAGAAAACAAGCTTCAAAGGCCTTTGATGTTGTTCATTTGCCTCTGAAACAATACCATTTGCTCAAGATGAGCTGATATTTGTACAAAACGTAGTAAACATCGTCCCTGAACATTTGGGGAGGTTGTCAATCAATTCTTGGCCAATCACATGAATAAAAGGGCCTTTGAATTACGGAAAACATTATTCAACGATCTGTCTAACGGCAACATCAACAATCTGGTTTCAAAGTGTGACGTCATGGAGGCGGTCCTTCCGGCCCCGTGACCTCAAGCCTGGCAACGAAAGTTGTGTTGCCTTGCTTCGGTGGGGCGGCCTGCGGCCGCTCGTGGTCAGTGTACGGATGGCGGGTTTGGTCATCCGCCGGCGCCCTACCTCTTCATCCCGATTTTAGGGATAGTGTTTTATTGTATTTACTTGTCTCCTATCTGTATACTTTATGTAGTTCGCTTGTTAGACTTGTCTTTACACTTTACTTACATGTAGTTAGTTTGTCATTATTTTGTAGTTGTTTTCTCAATGAGTTTCATTTCTCTTTCCAACCTGAGCTTTGAAACGCTATTTTGTGTGTTTTCTCTGCTGTTCACGTTTATGCTTATTTCTATGTGTTTATTTGTACGTTTATATCCTCATCCTTGGGTACCGATAAAGTATTATTATGTACGTGGGTATTGTTGATCAGGGTGTCAGTTTTTTCCCCACCTGTCTTTGGTGTGAAGGACCACTGAGGTAATCCATCGTGGCACGGCCTTTGAAGTTTGAAGGGACATCGTCTGACAATTCCCGCTCCTCTTGAACATTTAAAGTCTCCCATCATTAGAACGCAAAACAAGCAAGATAACTATAAAGTAAGCCACTAAGGCTATGATATGTTAGCATGCTTGCATCTTTTCCCTGACCAGAAACACTTTCGGCATGCTGCCTTATTTCGCATTGCCGCCCTGATACCACTCTCTTTTTGCCATGGGCATGGGCCGTTGCTGCCTGCAGCCATGTGACAGGTTGTTAAGTATGATTGACGGGTGGCATTGTTCCGTTACGCGGCTGAAAATCAAAAGAATGACACATGGACGTTCGGATATCCACATGCCTGTGTGGCTTTTGGCGTTTTTCTCATATTTCTACTTTAGTTAGAAGCTCGAAATTTTGACAACTAATAGAAAGCACATTCATCTTGTACAAACCGTTAAAATTTCAAAATCGGCCATGCAAAGGTTTTTGGTGTCTTAAATGTCCTTAAGATTAAGTCAGCGGCTTTCCTCGAGACACTTTGTGTGCATTGTGCGCAAAGTGTCCCAAGGAAAGCTGTTGACTAAGACTACTTTTTGCATTAGACTAGGCTTGCTAGTATTTGAATGACAGGCACCTTCATGAGGAATTTCGTTTTTGTTCAACAGGAATGAGAAAACAACTATAGCAGTGATAAGCACTCTAAAGGATGTCTGCTGATTTGTGACCATTAGATAGTTGTCTGTATTGCATATTGGTTCACAATGCCAAATCTTCCAGTGACAGTGGATTCAGTTTGCATTGTTTTGATAACAGTGGTCCCTGACTTGAGAGACCACTTCAATGACAAGACTGTCCAGCTTGAAAGACCTCATTTTGAAGGTCCCAAGTGCTATCTTTTCTGTGTCATTGTATGTCCAATGAGAGACCACCTGGTATGAAAGACAGCTTTTGGATCTGCCTTTATGGTGGTGTCTCGATTCAGGTTGCACTGTATGTACATGCAAAAAGAAGAGAAGAAAATTTGTCCTTTTGGTTGAGACATTTTACCCCACATTTAAAATAAAAAAAAAGCACTTGACCATGAAATGATGTGGGGCTGTGGTTGTCTGGTACAGTAGTACAGGCAGTCATTGAAGAGCAAGGTGTTCTTCCTGTTCAAGATAAGTAAGGGTATAATGCCACATTGTGTCCTTATGCTGTGGCAGGGTGCACAGGTAACACATTGTGGGCTGCACCTGGCACAGTCTGAGCACAATACAGGCTGCCAAAAGTGCACCTACGCACACAGTTAAGCAAACATGTGCCGTTCCCACAATCTGGGGTTTGAGAATGGGATAGCTGCTCAAGTTGTACACCCTGTAACAACATTAGCCCCCGGGCAGGTGGTCAATGTGCAGTCAGACTTTGCTTTGGTTTGGGCAAAGGGTTGTAATCTGTAAAATTAGGCAAGGAGTCATGCTTCACTGTACGTGTAAGTTATGTCAAAGATTGCCCATGGATTTGTACTTGGAACATAATTTGCTATTACGTGAGGTTCTGAGAGGTAATGTCCGTCAGCAAGATCACCTGCACTACATACTATCAGCAAAATGGTTTGAAATCCATACATGAATTCATAATCTTGTCGAGCCAGGTTTGTATTGAGATTTGGGGGTTGGGGAGGATGTGGGAATATTGCAAAGTGCTGGAGTGATTGTGTCCATCTGGCTGATGATGTAACCATTGATGGAACCTGGCTATGAAAGACTATTTAATGGAATATGTTGCCAAAGTGATCAAGGTAAAGGATTAACCCAGGGTCAGGCTATGTTACTCACAAATACATCAGATGTATTTAAGTAAATTGCTTGATAATGGTGCACACTGTCTTAGCTAACATCTGGCCTACCAGCAATCAGGGTCATGACTTGCTTGCCTTTGAACCCACCTCTGCACAATGTTGTTTATATTTTACATTTCTCATGATGTCATGATTTTATGATAACTTGAAACGTGAACGAGACCACCCACAAGGTGGCATGGATATAGACAGAAACCTGTCTTGAGAGACTCCCCAAAGGATGACCAAGTTATGGTCTCTGGAGAAAATGATCGCGCTCAAAAAAAAGAACATATAAAGTGCATATACCTTGAAAAGGTGGTGTTTCATGGCAAGTGGTCCATTGGAGACATAGGGATCTGTGAAGACAGGGAACATCATAATCTCGTGAGACAGTCTGTATTGATCTTTATATATTTTACAACATTTGTCAAAATAGCAAATTAGGTTTGATAACTAAGGACTTGGGAAAGAGGTCTTATTTAATGCAAGGTTGGCATCACAGAAGTGAAAACTAAAACTGCTTTCCAGGCAACGTTTCAGTTGCCTGTCAGCATGAAGACGGGTCACATCACACTTGGAGAATTTAAAGATGGTAGGTGTGGTGATTTTTTTTTTTTTTTTTTTTTTTTTTGGTGTAGAAAAAAAATGAGTTGAAGATGCATAGTTCTGTTGATGTGAAATGTCTGACACCAGGGTTGAAGGGTATTGATGTTGTATGGTCATCAGTAGTTGAAACACGAAAGGCATATGTAACCAACGATGTAATATAATGTGCTCCAGTCATTTAATACGCATCAGTGATAGCATTATTCTGGGAGCTGCTTCAGGGTACCTACCTGTTTTGCTTGTTTTATTTTATTTTATGCCATTATTTTGAGCTCCCACTCCAGCAGAGTCTGAAGTTTTGGGAGTGAAGGTCAGCATTAGCTGCTGTTCATGTACAAAATTGTTACTTAGAAGATGACGGGACAGACTTGCAATATACACATTGAGTACAAGTGAGCTGGCCTCTGTATGTATGTGGTCATAAAAGGCATCATTATTAGCCTCTTTTATGATATTTATACACATGATCAAGGGTTGTTATTCACACTTGTATGCATATATGCCTGCTTCATAGACCAGTTAAGTCTTTATAGCAATATATTATATCATTTTGTTGTCGGAACACTGATAGAGTAGAACCTCTCTTGAGAGACCACCCAAAAGCTCACTAATTTATGATAAATCAGAAGAGATGAAGTGAGAGGAGGTATGAATAATATGGAATGTGCCATAGAGCAAAGCATCCTGAAATGATGTCTTGGGAGACAGGGTGGTTTCCCACAGGAATGGTGAAAAGGGGGGGGGGGGCATTGTACATGAAATAAATATTCCAGGATTATTACCCCAACAGACAGAGATGATTAATTTGACTATTTGACTGTTAACAGTAATGTTGACTTTTGGAGGTCCCATGAATATCTCTTTATTCAAAATTACACATTAATTTCTGTCCTACACAAAATTTTTCATTTTCTCAATATGTTCAGATTGTATTAGATTATCTGTATTGACAAACTATGCAATCAATAGAGTGTCATCAGACAATGTATAAAACCTTCAAACGTGTGCATTTAAAGATATTTGTTTTGCTGGTAATTGGTGAAACACAAGTATGTATGGGTAATTTACTTGTTAGTGCTGATCTTGAAAATTGCAGACTGTTTTCTTATCACAATTTGTAGTTACGTGTAGATCCTCCTAAATTTGTTGTTCAAAGTACAAGTTTGCCAATGACACAAATAAAGTTACATCCATCTGAAAACAGAACTTAGTCTGTTTAGGAGCCACTGGCACTGAACAGCCAATCCCTGATGTCTTCTCCCCCCCCCCCCCCCCAACCCTGCAAAAAAGATTATATGAAAGTAGGAAAGTTGAGTTCAATGAATTTCAATTATGCATGCTTCAACAATTTAGTTTTACATGTTTAGTATTTACACAATGCTGATCAGGTAATTTAAAACAGTAGTGTTTTGAAAAAAAATAAAAAATTAAAAAACCACAGTGCCACTGTGGTCAGGTTGTGGACATTGTGACAGTGTGTGCTACTTGGCAGAGTCACAGCTGTGCTCTGAGTCATGTAGTCAGTGCTGTGTCTCGTACATGTATGATTCCACATCCAGGTTACCTATATTGATAAACCAATAGCTTTAACTCTTTTATTTCTTGTGTGAACATGGGATTGCCGCTGACCTTCAATTGAAAGAAGTAAGAATGAGAGTAACATCTTAAGCTTGCATTATTCAAATGGCCTCCTGGAATCTGCTTGTACTGGTGGCACTGGACCAGAATCCACCTGTAATGTTAGATCTTATTGAGATTCTTTCATTGTGAGAGTGGAAAAAATTGTGTAATTTACGCACATGTGAGAAGAGAAGGAGTCAATAAGACTGAACCACCATCACTCATGGAACAAATGTTTATTTAAAAAATAGGGTACATTTCCTCTCTCAGTTTTAACACCCAGGAAATTAAAGAGTAACAGAAAAAAATTCTAGAGTGAAAATTTTTTAAAGAAAAATTCACACTTTTCAGTGCTTTCTTCGTATGTGACCTTGAGTTCCCTATGGCTGCATTGATTTCTTTTGTCTGAATTTGAGTTAACTGGGTCGTTTACTTGTGTTTGTCTCAGTAACTTAAAAAAGGTGAAGCAGCAGTTATTTCCTTCCATGTAAAATTGCCCATGTACAAGTTAAACTCGAGGTCACATATCATAACAGCTGTCAGCTTTTTTGATAAGATACTTGACTGGCTGTGCTTGTGTCTATGGTGAAGTACACAGACATCCAGGTTTTCGTGTTCCATGACTGCCCATCGCAGTATCTCCTCTGGCAATTTTTTCCCCTCACTTCCTGTCTTGGTATTCACAACGTGAAAGCTGTCACTGATGTCCATGTGACACAACCCAAGCAAATTCTATAGGTGCTGGTTACCTTATAATTACAATTCAACAGAGGCAGTTACCATTTACAGAAAGAGTTTGGGTAAAGTAAATGAATAATACTGAATTGGACAAATGAAGTAGAGGAGAAAGTGTACCATAACTGGAGGGTATGTATGTATAGGTAGGCTGGTGTTCTTGTACAGTTCTTATGGTCTTGGAGTAGCAAGGTGTAACACCAGGAAGCAGACAGACTCTGTCCAGTAACACTTCTAGGAGCAAAGCATGGGATAACCACATTAGCTATTGCTACTGTACATACACATGGTAAGTGGTGGGGAATAGTTTAGGATCACCCAGTCTTCACGAAACAGATCTATGTTAATGACAATAATAGGGGTGAGACACTTGTACCTAACATCCGATCATTGAGTCACCCACCAGATACATCTGGAAGCATGCACAAAGGTGTCCTGGAAACACCAAACCTGACTGTGGTCAAATTTGAAGCAGTGTTGTCACATAAAGTCTTTCTTGGTTTGAATGAGACAAGAGTCAACAGTCGTCCTTGATGTGGTCTGAATGCCGTGTGTCCAACCACCAAGGAAAGCTGATCAGCAGGAGTACTGTGTGACAGGTCTTACCTATACTTTTCATTCAAAACATTTATATTCTGGTGTTGAGAAATTTAATTGAAAACGTTTAAATAGAAGAGTTTCCATCTGTTAGCTTTTGGGGCAATTAAGCAAGAGAGGGTTAACAAGTTTTACTGTTACTGTGCTGGGCAATATATAGTGGTACCTCCTGTATGTGGCTGCCCCTTCTGCCCCCAAAAAAGTGGCCACATACAGCAGGTACCACTGTACATGTCTTGTATGATATATAGTATGGCCAGTTTGTTTGGTCTGGCCGCTGACTGCAAAATGCTACCGTAAGCCCGTGGGGTACCTGCACATCTGCTTTTGTTATGGTGGCTGTTAATTGGCAGTTTTGTCTTCACCAAGCTCCTATTTAATAATGATCGAAGAGATAGATCAACAGTTTTAGGTACGGTAAGCAGGTGGGAATAAAAGTGTTTGCAACAAAAGGCAAGAAACTTTTGTTATGGTCTTGAAAAAAGTCCATTGTTGAGATACCAGGTTTGGCATAAATGTGGCAGCTATGCGGAGTATGGAGAAGGATAAGAGAGCATGTTGGACATATCATATTTTGAAATCTTTAGTCCCAATGGTACAAGGCATCTAATGGGTTATAGACTATGGGAAAGACAATGCCATGTATCTGGAGGTTCCAGGGGGATACAAAATGTACACAAGCTTATGGACAGCTTGCATTTTATCAAAACAAATAACTGCCTAGTTTGAAGGTTTTCAAAGACCTGACGTGAATAAAATGCTTTGTGCAAGTCAAAGAGTACTACATGGTTCTTCCTGCGTGTATGCTGATCTAATATCTGTTCAGCTGTTACAGTACTTTTACATGGTGATGGTAGTCCTCTTCAGCAACAGAAATAGGAAGTTTATTTAAATAAAAAAAAGCTGAGTGAATGATCAACATATTATAAAATTTGTTTAGCAAAAGCTGTAATTTAGAGCCAGGATATTTAACTTAGCAGAAAAGTTGTATTCTCCTCGGATATGCCTCTAGTGACTTGAATTTCATTAAATTTTTGTACAAATATTAGAAATGTAAGGAAAATGTCTAGAAGTTTATTAGCCATTTGGGACTGTTGCTTGTCATATGGGTGGAACGTATTGCTGTTTTGGCTGCCAAGGCACACCTGGCAGTGAAGTGTGTTTCATGAGAAGGGTGGAATTGAAACAGAATACAGCGCTTGACTAACATTAGCAGATACGGTGTAGTCTCCCTCCAGCTAAAGATAACAGGTAAACTGCACACAGCAGGTGGCTTCTCTTGGCAAGTAACTTTATCCAGAAAACTGATTTGTGCATTGCTAAAAATGTTATGACAAACTAAGAATGATCTCTCATTGCTGTGGCCATATTATGCTTGCCTGCTAAACAGACAAACGTCAAGTCCATACCTCTTACAGTAGATACAGTGTACAGCTTGGTCTGTTAAGCCAATACCATTTGAATAAAGACTGAGTCAACAGCTTTCCTCAGTGTTGTTTGGGTGCTTAGGCCCCATCCGATGCTAAGGAAAGCTGTGGACTTGGGTCATATTATCTTGATAAGTCTCGTCTGCAACTGCCATTTTCATTGCAAACTGCTGAAATTCGTCAAAACATTAAAGTAGATGACATTTTACCACCAGCTGGTTTTGACGAGTTTAAGAGAGAAAGAGTTAGGAGACAATATGAAAAGCACTATGGAACTCAAAAAAAAACAAACAAAAAAAACAAAAAAAACAACACAAAACTGTACTTCTTCAGACACATGAGTAAGCCATGAGTCATTTGGTTGAAATTGGGAAGATGCAAATGTTTATGACCTCACTGGCTGAAATACTTGATACATTTATGGCATCTCTGATACTTTATGGATCTTATTGTCAAGGGTTGATGTAATTCTGTGCAGCAATCAAACACTAGTTTTTCTCTGTGCACATGTCACAGTTAGTGCGGAATATGATTTGCTGTGAGAGGACATACCAAAACACAGTAATTACTTCGTTTATCATCCCCATAATGGAGCATAATACCAGATTCCGGGAAGCTTGGTTTTACCTGGATGACCACAGAATGTACAATCAAGAACTGCTTGGCATGGCTGGTACATGTAGATGGGAATGGAGTGGCAAGATGACTGCTACATGGTAAGATTGTAATAAGTATCCATCTTGGGTTGTTCCTATGGCAGCAGAGATGCAGATGTGACTACTACTTTCAACTCATTTATGATTCACAGAGGGGAACCACCACATAATTATGTGGACCAGGATCACAACTGCATCCAATAACAACATCGCAGCAAACCAAAGCAGATAATACTTCTATACCTATGACTCATCGACACACGTGGATATATTAAAAAAAAAAAAAGTGCGTAAATATGCAAGTGAGCATCCAAGGAAGACCGAATGCAATTGAATGAGGACTTTTCTTTTTTGGTACCACCATCTTTGAAAAAAAAAAAAAAGATTGATTTTTGGGACCCACGAAGCCACAGCTGGAGGGCGGTGAGTCACGTGATCTGGTTGGCTTGACTGTGTGAGTGGCAGTATAGCCAGTGTGACAAAGCTATGTACAGACCATGGCACAACAATTGGGCTCAATCAGCGGGCATTTGATGTATTAGCAAACGGCAGCAGCAGTGGCCCTAGACAGACCGTACGGGACTTACCTCTATGCAGAGGAGCCTGTGTTGCTTTGTCTCAACTTGGCGTCTGATGCCCATGTTTATGAAATCGCGAATGTGACCTTTACCAGTGTGCTGTGTCCATATGGAGTATGAAAATTGTCACGGACACAGATGATAACAGCGAGATGGTTCGTTATGGAGAATGGTCAGGTAAGGGAAGCCGCTTCAGGCACCTCATTCAAGTGTATCAGGTCTGGACATCTCCTTGACATTGTGGATTTAGTTGTATTAGCTGAGAGACCATATCATGAGGTACTTAGGTTGCAACATTGTTGTCATTGTGTGTCTAAAGGAATAGAAGCAAGGGTCATAGAGAACACTTTGACAAGTGTTTCTGTTCATATCGCCAAGCAGGTATAGACAATAGCTGTATAAGTGGCATCCATAGACATGATAGATGTATACTCTGTTAATGTGACTTTGCTTTCTTGCTAATAAATTATGAATACCTAGGCAGGTTTTGCTAATTGACACACAATTTTTGCACACCATCATTATATTAAAAAGTTCATGGCTATATTAATGAAAGGTGTGATATCTAATGACAGCACACATATATAATAAATCTCCTGGGAATGCTTAATAAGTACATGCAGCATATAAAATACATTGGCAGGGATTTCTGCATGGATCCATGAATTATTACTCTCATACTAGAGTATATCCGTATCTGTATACAGTGAACTGGCAGTGTCTTGGCATACTGTTTACAAGGTGAATGATCGTATGCTGCCTTCCAGCCCACCATGGATACATTATAGATTCTGTAGATTTATCATCATGCTTGATGTTGATGGATCGTGTATATATGGCCAGTTTTGCACTGGCGGTTTGCTGTCAGGAGAATTAGTGTCTGGACATGCCTGGAGCTGGTGACATAATGCTATGATGAATTCTTGGGGAGGGATGTGGGGTGGTGTGAAGTAGAGAAAGAACAGTCTTGATGATGGTTGAGACAGCGAGTGCGTAGGCACATAGGCCAGGTATGACAGGGCCATAAATGTGTGAACATTTATTATTATGGCTGGACTTTTGAGTTATGTACACATCTATAGGTCACAGTGAATATTTAATATTATGGCTGGACTGTGAGTTCCGTACCCATCAACAGGTCACAGTAACAGTCTAATTACTTATGTTCAAAGGTGGAATTCTACTGTATATTGAGGTACTGTATGTGAAAAGGAAAATAAATACACTTCTTGAAAAGCATAGAACTTTCAGAGGCACATTCTATTAGTATTTTTGTGTTTGTTTTTTAATGGTCAAAATACTGATGCTCCTTATGCAAAGCACTGTCCGAGGCAACAGGTTATTTCTGAGGATTATGGGGGCTACTTGATTGTGGTATTTAGGTACCTCATGAGACAAAAATGGATTTGTTATTGGAGAATTTACTGACATCACCAACTTGCTTGGTGTGGTCACATACAAACATAGCTACAAGAAGACAAAGGCACAAAGAGAACATGACATACAACATGTACACCCAGCTACATATTGGTATTAACCCTTCCCCCCTTGAATTAAGACTGAGTCAACAGCTTTCCTTGGCATGCGTTGGGCACTAAGTGCCCAACCTATGCCAAGGAAAGCTGGTGACCTGGGGCATGTGATCTTGATAAGTGTAATGTACACTTCTCAGTCAAATTGTTTTTCATAACTGTTGAAATTAGTTGAAAACACTGAAGCAGATGACATTTGACCACCAGCCGGTTTTGGCCAGTTTGAGGGGGAAAGGGTTAAACAGCAACCTGGACAATATATACATATTATGAAATATCAGTCTCTGAAACCCGGAAAAGACCTAAAGCTGTTATGATCTAGTCCATTAGAGGCCTGTGCCTATTACATGATACATACATGTGCATATTGTGGTTAATGATATAATTGACTGTAACTGCATTTTGCATTAAAAATCGTCCACCGTGCTGCAGATTTTTTTCTTTCATCAAATAATGAACAAAGTCACAGTGGACTTCAGCTGACACATAAGAAGCTTTCTTTAAAAAAAAGTATGTGGAGGTTTTAGGTTCACTGGTGTTTTAATAAATATACTGGGTATAGTAACAGACTGGCTATTGCACCGAAGAGAGAGTTAATGCAGGTGTGCAAGGCATTATATAGAACTAGAAGAACATGTATATACTCAGGTGTTATCGTCACACTGTTTTTTGCCAGAATTAACACATGCATGCAGTGTCAAGTGTTACAAAGTGCAGCCAGATGACATGGTTTTGCAGTTCACAAAAGAGAACTACTTGCACGACATGCAGGGCAGCATGAATGAACGGCATGTGCTTGCTTTGAGGAGGACGCTGTTACCAGCTTATCTTTTGAAGCTTGATTGCCAGGCTGTCCAGCTTATTTTATGGCCATTTGATTCTGTAATTACACGCTCAGTGACTTTAAGATAAACTTTTGTGCATTCACAAAGAAGAAAAAAACAAACAAACCCCCCCCCCCCATCCTTGCAATTTAGTATTGTGTGAACAGTTATCTTGGCAGCAACATAAAGTCATATTTTTGTTACCTGGTCAATAAGTTTATGTGGAATACCATTTGCAATATACAACTGGGTACCAGTGATCAGGGATGAGCATGCTCTTCATTTAGACTGTCATGTGTAACAGTGGTAGTTTGGCATTGGGCCAATGGTAGGTTAATAGGTATACCTGCACTGATTTATGACATGCAGCTATATTTAGCTGGACTATCTTTGTCTTAGTTTGATCTTCAGAGAGCAAAAAAAATCAATTATTATCCAACACAAAGTTCATGTATTCAAGTGTCTAATATATTTTGTGGTGGAAGTGCTGGATTGTACTTTGCTGTGGAAAAAAATAGTAATGAAGTGATGTGAGGGTATGCTGTTGTAAAGTCCTAAATGGTGGGTAGGGTGTAACATACCAACATGTAAGCAGTTTACCCATTGTTTAAGATTAAAAAAGAAAAGAAAAAAAAAGGAAAAAGAAAATAGACAAACAAAAGGCTGTCCAGTCCAGTAGAAATGTGCTCAATTGGTTTAGAACCATCAGAGTGATCTCCTCTAAGAAGACCCTGGTTGCTAAAGACCACCGTCTCATGGAGCAGCTGTCATTTTTGTTGTATTGTCCCCTGTAAGAAAGCCACCCTTCTGCTATGACCACCTTGTTGATGCAGTAGGGATGGTCTTATTGGAGGGGAGACACTGTGCTTTTCTAAAATTAAATTAAAAAGTGGTTTCAGATTGGAACACGCAGCACTTCAATCTAAGTGTCGATGCCTGATGGGGAAATAATTTGATCAAAGTTATTTTGATATGAAATAAAATAAAGTCATACGGGAGACTTCATAAAATTTTTGGCTTGCAATCCAGTTTTCAAAGTGACGTGGGTAAGTAAATACAAGTATTGCTTTGTTGTCATAACCTCACCTGCTCCAACCCTTGTTGTCCAGGCAGCTGAGCTCACTGACTGATGGTAAGAAAAATATTTTCAGGTCTGACTTCAAAGCAGCTAGTTGATGCCCACTAATTTGCTTAGCGTGTATAGCAGGTGTGGGATGGTGGCCTCAGAACTTGATACATTTAGTATATGATATTGCACAGGTATACATGTAGCAGGTAGGATGACTGGATATAATCATATGCTTCTTCGCCCACTGGTGGAAATGGGCGTGAACCAGAAAGGGCTAGGATGTTGTATATAACAGATTATATTGTAGGAACAAACCTATGTTGTAAGGATTTACCATCTTTTGTGTATAAGGTGGTGGTACGTAGAACATGGAATGTTAAGGGTAAGATGACTTTATTTTCACAATACATGTTTAGAGGGTGTGGAGTTTGTGTGTTTAAAAAGAAAGGGCTAATCATTGCGCATCAGACAAATCAGTGTAATGGTTTTAAAGACGGTGGCCATGACAATATGTTGTACTGTTACAGTGGTATCTGGCTTGAGAGACCACCCTCATTGCCATCAAACATTCTCTGTCACGGTTAGTAGCCTTTTATCATGAGAGATAAAGTAACGTCAGAAGAATAGGATCAGGAACTCTGCATGCTGTTGCAGAAAAGAGGGAAAGAACTGGTCTTTCATGGCAGGGGCATTGTAAAACAGGTATTCTACAGGTTGGTAACATGAGACTTTATATTTAATGGTTATTGTGTGACAAGACAATGGAAGAGTGTGCTCAAGTTGGAATCTTCTTCCATAAATTTTCCTGACCATGGGTCACAGAGCATATGTGATTGCTGATATATGTCTGTCTGTCCATCAGTCCATTTTTTCGTAAACTTTTGCTTGTGGACATGGTAGAGTCCACAGTTTTCAAATTAGCCCTGTATAACTTTCAGGACTTAATAAGTGTATGAAAATGGAGTCATGGGAGTGCCCCTTGAGGTATTAAGTGGAACTAACATCACAGGTGGTAAAAGAACATTAAGTTCATTATTTTGATTATAAATTGAGATGGAAACTTATACATTTACACCACATATACATTAGGCCAATGATCAAATATTGTAAAACTTCAGGTTACCTTGACCTATTTTTTAGCTCATTAAAGATGTAGTAAAGGACACTAAATTTGATATATTGAGAAACTAGAAGGCTAAAAATACCAAATATACCACAGTGTGTTTCATTCATAGGAGTTCAACATTGCATAATATGGATGACCTTGACCCACTGTCTCAATGTCATGGGAAAAGCATCAGAAAATGATTTTATTGTGATGCCCAGGACATACTAAATTGAGATGGAGCTGCAAAGCTAACACAAAAAATGCATTAGGCCAATGATCGAATGAAGTTGTGTGACCTTAACTTATTTTCGAGGTCATTAAACACTTAAGAAAACTACACTAAATTCAGTATGTTGATAAAGAATTAGGGGAATACTACATAGGCCTACCACAAATATGTGTTCATTTAGATGTTTGATGTTGCATCATATGGATGGCGTGATTAATTTTTATGGGTCATGGTGGGAATGCGTGAAGGGAATGAATTTTTGGTCATCAGATTATAGGTCAGCAGAGCATTAGGCCCATGGGTGTTTGTCTGTCTGTCTGTCTGTCTGTCTGTCTCTCTCGATCGATCGAGCAGAAAAATTCATAAATACCATCAACTACATGCTATATTCCTGTACTAATTTATCTTGCTTGTGTATGCATAGTTGTGTGCATCATATTAGAAAATCTGTTAGGAGTGACTACCTGTTCTAAACATCAGTGCTGTCTTGATACACACACACACACATACACACACACACACATATATATATATATATATATATATATATATATATATATATATATATAGTGTATATACAGTGAAACCTCTCTCAGTGTGTCTTAAGAGACCACCCCCTAAGTGTAACCAGTTTATGTTCTCTCAAGACGGGTAGTCTCTATAAATAACATGAAACATACTAAGGACATTATCGTGTAAAGGTGGTCTTTTTTTTAAGGCAGCCAGGTGGTATCCCATTTGAGTGGTGTGTAAGTTGTGACCAGTGGGTATGTTGCTCACATGTGCTGATGCTGGAGGGAGTGGTGTCCTGCTCAGGAAATTCAAAACAACAATTTGAGCAGCCACCATGTCATGTATCCAGACAACTTCTAGTTTCTGAGGGAAACTGTTAAGCATACCAAAGACATGGTTCTTCCCGAGGTCTTCTTTGTAGGCCAGCATAAAGTAGATCAATATAAATCTGAAACAAACAGAACTGGATAAGATAGAGTACAACAACAGCTGTAGGATGTGGAAGTTTGTGACAGCATCCTGGTAATTTCAGGTATGTGAGAATTAATTCATGGCATTGAGTATTAGCAAAGACCAAGAGGAAAAGGTCAGTGGTCATGCTACAAGCATATTACACAACAGTACACATAGGATTTCATCTTGGTGTATTATAAACATAAAGGCGGTGAAGAGCCCTGTGTGCCAAACAAGTGATAAGAGTGAAACCTGCAAAGAAGACCACCAGGAGAGACTGCATGGGTTATTATGACCACCCCTTCAAGTTGCTCATACATGCATCTACATTTTAACACCACCTGTATCTCTTTTAGGGCATTTTTGGAGGATTGAAGGGTGACCTAATATCACATAGAGTGGAATCTCCCTACTAAGATCTCATGAGGGACAAAAAATGGTATTATTAATGAGGATTGGTCTTGATAGGGGATACAAGTGCAAAGGAAAAACGAAAATCTGTAAATTATATTAGTCATGATTAACTTAATGTAAAGAGAAATGGTCTCTTTACACAGGTGGTCTAAATTAAAGACTCTGCCATACTTTATGTATGATCCTGCATTCACATACCTTTTCAAAAACATAAATTTTTGGGTGAAAAAGTTTGTGTAATGCTACCTGCTGGAAAGACCATCTGCACATTTAACCAATTCCATGCCAGTCAGCAATATCTTCTTTATTTCCCGTCTGAATATAATCAAATTGCAGTAAATGAAGTGTAAGTGTTGAAAACTTCGGGAGAGCATGACCTCCCTCAGCAATCCTGCATAGCATCACACACTTTGTAGCCCTGCTCTGTGGAACTCCCAACCATCTTGCCCACTTGGATCCTCCCTTTTACTTGTTGACCCTTTCCTGCTGAAACCAGCCAAAACTGGCTGGTGACCAGTCAAATGTTGTCCTCTTCAGTGTTTTCAACTAATTTCAACAATAATGGAAATTTGACAAGAGAAATGTTAGCTGAGACCTATCGAGATCACATGCACCAGGTCAGCAGCTTTCCAGTGCCCAACCCATGCCAAGGAAAGGTGTTGACTCAGTCTTAATTCAAGGGGGGAAGGGTTAACTTTGCAGCATTTGCTTGCATCCACTATACATCACTTGGAGCAGATGGAAAGGGTGTTATGTGACAGATACTGCTGTGCTGTAAGAATACCATTGTAGGCCACAGTGACATAGATATAACACACAAGATAGTCCTATGTGATCAGAGTAAAGATCAGGTGCTAGTCTTTTTGTGCCAGTTTTGCTGTGGACAACAAAGGGTCAAATGCACTTAGACACTAGGGTATGAATACCAATGTGGAGTCAGGAGGTGTATCAGGTAGGAGCTAAGGTGAGCGATCATCATTGATCATGCTGGGTGGCATGCAAGCTTGGACTATGAGGATACATACGAGTTGAAGATATAAACTGAAGTGGTACACAAGGCATGCTGCAGATGTCTTGAGCACACTAGCTTAGTAGGACAGTAAGTAGGGGAGACAAATGGGCTTCTTCACAAAATAAACTATGTGCAAAAAAATAACTAGCAGCAACTGTGGTTAAACCAGTACATTGACCAATAATGTGGCATAAAAGGCATTTTGAGAGTCTTCTCTGCACAAAGTGGATGGGGAATTCCCAATCCATGATGGTGAATCCCCAATGGTGCACTTGTCCTGCTCTACTGTGAGCCACAAAGTCTCATCAGCAATTCAATGCTGCATTCTCTTTACTTATATCATCAGGTAAACTTAAACATTTGTCATTTACAGCCATTGGTGGTGTTTCTGATCAGCTACATGTGACGTGTCAGTCAATACACAGGGCTGAGACAAATAGGGGCCAAATGATTTGTCATATGTGGACTGGTATAGTAAATGTGTTCAGTAAACATGGGCAACATGGCACATTGGTGATAATGTTCCGATCAACATTTGCACTCTGTATCCAAGGAGGATGGACTATTGTTGTCTCATCAAGTTGGCAAATCAGTAAATAAAAACTAGTCATCGGCATTTTCAGCACTGCATTGTTTACAAATGTGCTCATATTGATCAATGCTGATTAATTTTAGCTCTCATACTGGTAGATCAGATATGAAGCTTTTATTATGGTTTTAGTTATCAACTTGTCAGACTTGATTTACCACTTTGCTGCTCAAAACTGCTCAAAAAGAACCCACACATAGGATGTCATCTGCTTTAATTATGCCTCTCCCCCCCCCCCTTTTTTATCCAAAGAGGCATATAGTAATGGCTTTGTCCATTCACCAACAATGTTTCCGCATGATAACTTCTGCACTTTTTGACCTAGGGCTTGCATATTGCACAGGATTATAGTCCGCTATAAGGGTTAGGTTGAGTTAGAAGATGGTGGCTTTGACGCAATTCCCAAGGTCACAGGGCCATATTCGTGAATTTGGTTTCTGCATGATACTGTGTTACCTGAGAAATAATTGAGCTATGGCTTTCAGTTCTCTGCAAGGACTAGGTCACGTTCAGAGATGGGTGACCTTGACCCAATTCACAAGGTCATAGAGCCACATCAGTGAACTTGGTTTCCGCATGGTAACTTGAGAAGTTTTTGACATTGGGCTTTCATATTGCACAGGATTATAGTGCTCTCATAAGGCCTAGCTTAAGTTCAAAGATTTGATAATGCAGGTTCCATCTGTCTGTCCATCGAACATCTGGTCATGGCCTGGGTGATAACCAGAAAGCTTTTTGAATTGGGACTTAGTACTTGCACATGCTTATCCACCACTGTTAGCTCTCAGCTGACACAATGAGAACATTTAATGTCCTTCAGTGCCTTTAGACTGGTGTCTAGTGAACCTACGCACAGGTCTGGGTCATCCCTTGACTTGATTTTCACCAGAAATATGAATATACAATAATTCACATTGCCATGTTATATTTCCCAGCACACTTCCGTACATGCACTCCTGGACATTTAATTACTACAAAGTTGTAGATACTTAACCTCAAAACTGCCTATAATGCTTCATCAACATATATGAATACCATTGCATGATTATCCATTTAGTTTTTTTACTGTTCATGACCACAATGAGACATGTGCTTACTGATTACCAGGGTTATAAATGAGTTGGGGGTGGAAGGAGGGAGGGAGCATGGATACAGCAATCTGTGATAGCATTATACCTCTTCTTTTTTTTTTTTTTTTTTTTTTTTTTTAATAATCAACAATTCTGATTAAAGGAAAACACTTTGAATGAATATTGTAGATAAGATCTAATGTCTGATCTACAATTCTCATCATAACTTCACTTATCAGGACAAGATGTCCTACATCAGTACCTTGCTTACCTTGCCATGAGTTGGACACAATGTACTCAACCCATGCCAAGGAAAGATGTAGTGTAAAGTCAACCTTATTGAGAATAATGTTCTAACCAGGGAAAGTTTCATTTGATTTTGTGTTCTTCACAGAAAGAGAAGGTTGACTTTGCAAAGTTGTGATCTCTTGAGCAAAAGAGAAAAGGCTTTAAAAAAAGGAAGAAAAAAAGAGTTGTGGGTAGATATTGGATTGAAGTATGCTATTCCGCTGACAGATTAGAAGGTCAAGTGAACTAATTTTAGATTATGGAAGTGGCAGCAAGAAAGACTCTCCAGAGTCTGGTTGGGCTGAATGAGTCAGCATGTAATGTACGGAAAGTTGTTTGTGGTGGTGGTGGTTGGTAAAAAAGTGGTCCATAAAAAGTGATGTCTATGCCAAATAACAAGAAAAAGAAGAGTTAACATTTGTGGCATTTAGGAGAATGCCCTTGGAATGACATCTGATGTTGTGGCGATCCTTGATACAGTGATCATTTGGACAACAGCAGTAACTCGTGCTGTACTGGATACTGTTCACTGGTCTCCACATTACCTTGTTAATAATATTGCAGCTGCATGTCAAAGCAGCAACAGCATGGCTTGTCAGACAAAGCAAAAACCACAGACTTTGTATCAGGAATGTCTGATACTTGAATTTGAGCTATTTTCATGAGGTATTTGAACACACTTAGTTTAATCCACATAATATTCCACTTGGATATGTGCAAAATAAAGTTCTCCAAGCATAAAAATCTTGAGTTTAACTCTTTCAGTGCCAAGTTTTTTTACTGAACAGCATCCCTTGGCACACTTTAGGTGCATTGCGCTCAAAGTGCACTGGGGAACACAGTGACCTGGACCTATCTCATGTTCTCTGCAACTGTGCTGGTTTAGGCATGCTGGTACTGGGAAGAAAAGGTCATTTTACAAGGAATAATTACGAATCTGGTATCATTATGCTTACTCAACCCACTTCGACTTTTGCTGAAATTGGCAACAAAAGTGCCAGAAGTAGCATTGAGTGTTAAAAAGTGCCAAAGGCAGCAGCAAAAGTACCAGAGCAGACTATTGTGGCAGGGTGCCACACAGCGATTTGAAGAATTTTCCTATGTGCCCAGATTCTCATAGTTCAGTTCAGCAGCAGTTGAAGTTATCATTTGTTGCTGCATCAGATGATGATCAAAGCTGTTTTTTCAGCACCACAGTGTCCTGGGGAGGGGCACAAATTGTACTTGTGCCACTATTTCATCTGATCAATAGTACCCTGGACAATAATAGAAAAATCAATGGAGTCTCCCTCATTAGAAAACAAGATTGTATATGTAACGGTGTTTCTTCTGTTGATCTGTTGCAGCCCAGGACAGCGAGATGCCGCACGAGGAAAGTAAGCCCATGGACAAACATGGTCAGACGGGTGGCCGACCGGCATCTGGCAACAACCCTGCAGGGAAGAGCCCAGGCTCCAAACATGGTGAGTTTTGCCCTGAAAGGCGGCACTCCGGTGAAACTGGTGCACCAATTGGAAAGACAACCACGGACTCATAAGTCAAGTTTTTTTTCCATGTTTCACTTACTTTACAATGCTTCCAAGTGTTCGTGTAGACAGCGCAAATTGGTTGGTGTAACAGTTTCTTGGTTTAATGATGTGTTATAGATTCATCCTTGGTGATACATGGACAAGTATTATTAAACTTGTCCTGAAGCAGTAAATTGGAAATAGTTTTTTCAATCTATACAACCATAAATATGTTGCATCACTATGCATGCATTTGTGTAATTTAATCAGGAAAAAATTCCTTCAGGGCTGCCCTAGAAGTAAGAGTAATGCCATTGGAATATGATATATCAGCATTCAGTTCACTGCTAAACTGTCAGTGATGGATTAGCTTTGTGAATTAGATAGTAAGATTTAAAAAATTGGACCTAAGTATTGAAACTTTAAGAATGGCATCGTATTTGGTGACTTTTCAAGTAGAAAGAACTATGATGCACACCGTAACATTTTTTTTTTTTGCACATTGTCTGAGTGTTGCTCTTCTTTATGTAAAGTGTCAAGGTACCCCAGAGATGCTGTGTGTACTATCCTAATTTAATGCCAGTAGCAGGGCTTCAATGTTGCCGTCCATATAAAAGCAAATTGACATGATGATGGCAGATGTCCAAAATTTTCCTTTGTTAAAAGGGTCCTTTTGTGATATGCAGTCGTAAAATATGTACAATTTCCACAAGTAAACCTTGGCTTCATAATGCGTGCAACAACCAGGACAACAGGTGCACTCTGATGGAGATATTGCCCATTTCCTTTGTATAAACTTACTGGGTACAGCTCAAGAGGGTATTGTGAATAACCCCAACCTAGCATTCATATAACCCATAAACAATACAAAATTTGTACCATAGCAACAAAATTAGGGTCTCCTCACTTTAAATTGCTGTCATTAAATGTGTGCTTCTTGAATTTGAAATTAAAGCTGCAAGTTAATTGTACTTGTGACCAGTTGTTGGACTATATTATCATACTGTTGTGCCAGAACCTTCTATAAACTGAAACAATTTGCATTTCATGTGAATCATGGAAAATATTGGGTAAGATTTAATTGAAGCTTGATGATACTTTGTCTTGCAGTAGAATCAGTTAGGTCCAAAAGAAAGACCTGTCTAACTAATCTGTTGATTCTGTCTGTACAGTTCCTATTATATTCTGCCGTCGGCCAGGTGAGTTGCGTCCAAGCCTTCCCACCCCCTGGTAGTGGTATTTCTTTCTCTGTGTAGGGGCAGCCACCGTGCTGGCTCTCAACAAACTGTTGCCAGCAGAAGGCTGAGATGATTGTCAAATAAAGTTTTAAAATGAAAGAATGAGCCCCCATTTGCCCTCAGAAATGTGTTCAGTCTTGTCATAGTTTGTTTTAGTTAAAAATGGACATGTCTAAGGATATAAATGTGAAAAATTTGTGGAATTTAATAAGGTAATTGTGTTGGTAATTATTTAAATGTATATGGACATCAAACTTTGAAAATTGACAGCCCCAGGCAAATATTGTGGAAATTATAAAAGTATAAAAAGAAAAACAAAACAAAGGCAAAATAGGTAAACAGATTGAGCACATGAACTTGTGAACTTGTGTCTCAATTGGAAAATAAAAGTATGCAGTTTTTGCAAACTCAAGTTTGCATTGACCTGATGTCAGAACTGCCTATGATTCACTGGGTACATCTACTGAAAAACTGCTGTCTCATAGGGCTGTGGGTGAGAACTCTGTAGTCACCAGTTCTAGATGTAGATGAGGTTCACTGCAGACATGCTCCACTAACAGCTATGCATACAGCATTAGCAGAGCAAATTTACACTCACTGTTTCACGCCAGCCCCCCCTCATCTATGCCATAGAATCAGCTGCTTTGATCAAGCCACTGACAATAGCCAGTTTGGGAGTCACATACAAACAGACATGTTTCAGTTCATTTCTATATATATAAATGCTTCGTAGCAGTTCATTCTGATCAGAGCTTGGAATCTGCAAAAGGTGCCTCTGCTAGAAACCAAGGCAGTGACATTGTTAGAAATAACTAGTATTGCACTGCAACTTTATGCACAAAATAGATGTTACTGCTATGCAGTGTTCTCCAATTTAGCATGGACTTCTCAATCTCCTCCTGAAACTGGTGAAATCACTCTACTGTGCTCCTAAAAGCTAATTCTCGACACTGAGCGATCACACAAGCTATGAAAGGAGAATGATAAAACTGATGTTTATGCCAAATTTCTTGTTTGTCAAAATGCCGTCTACCATGGATGAAAGACAAGAGACCTACTTTTGAATCCAAATTACTATATATTTGCAATGAATTCATGGTCCTTAAAGATAATGTAAATCTGGCCGGTGCTGAGGTTTGTTTTGGTACCACATGGATCATCAGCCTTCTCATGACAACCTCACCCCATCCCACGTCCATCTCTTTTGTTCACCTAGTCCTGGGACACTTCAGCAGCTTGGGTCACCAACTGTCCACCAATTGATACATGTATTTTTATCATTTTTCAGGGGCAGTGGGTCGATGGGGTAGGGTATTCTTGTTTGAAGTTTGTAATTTGCCAGGTTTATTTTGAACATTGGTGAGGGACTTCCTTTTGTCGTTTTAGTACAGCTCTATCTGCAGTGCATTTCTTTGGGTTGTGATCAATGGTTTACTGTGGACTGATCCAGTGTGTTCCCTATACCAATGAGACAGCTGTGATTGTCTAAAGACAACCACCAAGATGTGTGTTCTGAAGACCTCTCTGATTACTCCTTAGAAAAAAAAATCACTCATAAATCAAAACTGTTTATGAGCTGGTCAGGAACCAAACGAAAGTGCAAAAAGTTGCAGCCCTATTGTGCTGTCAGTTTCTGAACACGCCATGTGACAGCTGCTTTAATTCAATAGTATCCTGAGGTGAGGTAAATGTCACAGAGGGCAATATGTTAACACCTGAAGGTATCAGCGTGCATAGTGCTGAAATATTACACTTAATGGATGATTATTTATGTGTGTGTCTTATCTGAAAGGTATATGTCCCATTTCATCCTTGATTGGAAACACTAAATTCTCTCGGACAAAAGGACGGCATCTCCCACAGCACATTGTGTGGTGTAATTTATTTATTTGCTGGTGAACAAGCTTGGCCAAAGATTAAGACCTGATCAAATTGAATAGTATCCTGAAGGGCGGTTAAAAGCCACAGAGAGAATGTACTGAATGTCTTGCATGCATAGATTAGAGTAGAATTGAGAATTTGGTACCTGATTATCATATTTCATGCATGTTTTCCACACATACTTTTGTAGATAGAGGCAGTACATAGACTCTGATATATGTATATATAGTACATCAAAGTGTAATTGAAAATTTGAAGAAAAAAAACGCTTTCTGTTTCTGCATAATTGTCAATGAAAAAACAACTTTAGTTTTTTACATTGCTGAATTTTTTAAAGATTTATGCACTTGCTTATTATTTGTTTTTCGTCATTATAAAACATGGGATCCTCTGTGCATTAAACATAACTTAATGAACATGTAAATGAGTTATTTGCATAATGTACTATAAAGGGAGGAAAACAATATATCCTGCACTCCATGTCATATTTAGCATTGACTTGGACAGATGAAAGAATAGTACAGTTCTTCTTATCTAATTATTATGTGCACAGCATATTTAAATGTTAGTTTTATGAAATTGAGTGGCAAAAAGTGAAAGTTCCAGGCTCATATCCAGCTGAACTGAAATATGGTACACTTGGTTGTAATAATGTTAAATTGATGAGTCATGCCTCCGTGACAATAACCATGTCTTTGAAAATTTGTTTTGTGTAGTTAAATTGTAAATTTTGTCAACCAGTGGCAACAGATTTAGGTGATCAATTATGTACCATAGTGTTTTTGATGGGACTATTGAGCTGTCTGCCAGGGACAACCTAATGGCTTCCAGGCCAGATCAATATTTATCACAATGAGGAAATGTGTCCAGCACAAAGTGCACATTTTGGACATAATGAAAACTAGTGTTGGGTGTTATAGAGAATAATGTAAATTATTCAGTCACAACATGATGCATATCAATTTTAAAATGAATAATTGTCTTTTCTTTGAGGGGGGTAGGTATTATGCAACATTTGTTCTGGGGTAACTATATCTTGCCCTTTTTTTTATTTTTTAAGAGCAAAATATTTTTGTTTTAATCAGTATGTGGTGATATCATTGATACCCAGCTCAAAGTTCAGAAAAAAATGGGTTAGATGTTAATGTAGGAGACATAATTTCATAACCAAAGAAAGAAAAGAAAAACCATTCCCAAAAGACCCAAATATGTGACTTAGGTATGGTGTGCTGGGACTGACAAGTAGAGAGGTGCATTGGCTCAGCAGAACATCCGTCTGGAGAAGGGATCTGCACAAGGCAGGTTTTTCGCTGCGGTCCTTAATGCTAAGTATGCTTGCTTGAAAATTTCAGATGCCAGAGATCCATTTTTTGGTGAGAAAGTTTGTATCACTACATTAAAGATGCATGGGTCATTCATGGTCTTATATGTTATGATATGATGTGTTACATTTCAAGTAACATATCTTGTCTTGTGTGTGTGTGGATTTTGGGAGTGAGGGGGTCAGGGACTGGATCGATACCTGGAAGAGCCGCAGGCCCTCCGAAATGCACTTGTCACTTTCACATGGAATGCCTTACAAGAGAAATGTGAAATTGTATCCAGTATAAACACTGGCTCATGATACAAGGATGTCAATGGAATGGAAGCCACAGCATTTTGGAGCTATCTTGGCTGAAACTGACTGCATGCAGCCGAAGAGTAGGTTGGCACAAATCTGGTGTACTAATTTGCAGGCTGACATTTTACTCAATATAAAAAAAATGTGTATAACTACATGGTTAAAGTGCACTGTTCATAGTTGCCATTACACAGACCTTGCATTCTGGGCCCAGTAATTCAAAGCATACCTGCATGTGCATGCATATTAAATATAAATATGTGTTCAGGTAGCATGTAAATGAAGGAAGAGGCCTTGGGATATGCCACCTGGGGTGACAGTCACATCAAAGTTAAACAAGTATACACAGTCAGGAGAGCTTCCCTTATACATGTATACATGCTAAAGCAGAAGTTGTGTGCTCAGGTTCAAGTGCACAATGTGTAGACATCAGAGAAGACTACCTTTAATCATGATAATGGGAGATGGGTCAGTCAAGGTCAGTTGAGTGTTGCTATTCAGCTGAAGTTCAGCACGTATATGGCACACACACAGCTACAAGCATTTCTGTTTGGTGCTCCTATTTTTTCGGCTCATTTGCAAAGTTGATCGGAGTCTATGGATGTGCTGGGGAAGTGTATGCAGGATACTCGTGATTTATCACAAATGTTCTTTCTTTTATCTGGAGTACAAAATTCACTGCATTTTTCCACCCCACAATGGAGTGTCAACAGAAGCAAAAGGGTGGTCTGCTCAGGAGGCAGCTCAAAGGCATTCCCCCTGAAATTGGCTGGCATTAAAATGTCATTGGCTTTAACTCATTCAATACCAGTCTCTGATTTTTCCGTATATTTATCTAGATTTAAGACAACAATGGCACATTTAAATTCTTCATGAAAAGAGCTTTCATTCAAGTACCAACATGCCTATAGTCTAAATTTGGTGGTTCTGGCACTGCCTGGCAAGTCACGCTGCAGCTGCCCTTGTGGCAGCTGCAGCATAACATGCCATGCAGTGTCAGAACCACTGACCAAGGCCTGCCACCATAGTATGGAATGAGTTAATATTTTTGAATGATTTCAACAGTAAAATGAAAATAGTTTATAACTGATGGAAATGTAGCTGAGACCTATCAAGAAAACATGCCCCAGATCAACAGTTTTCAGTAGCATTTGCTGTATGTGGGGGAGGGGAAGGTAAAGGTTAAATTAGATTGGAATTCTACCGCCTAAAAAATCATTTTAAAAATCATTTCCCAGTTTTGTACTTAGACCTATATACATGTTTAATATGCATTACCAAACAGTTTTCTGTACATGTGGAGAGCAGCTTGAAGTGCATTTGAGTGAAGTTGTAATAGTTTGTCCTTCACACGCACTCATCATGGTCATGTTCTCACTCGAAGGTTTCTCCTTTAGAAGAGAAATCCATTAACTGCAGGCTCTCGCAGGACTGTGACAATACATAATGCAGAGAAGTGTTTGTCACAGTTTTTTCCCACAAACCCCAAATTTAGCTGGGAAAACATTATGTCTGTTGTTGTTGCCATGGTTATAAAGCAGGAATGAGAAATTGCAGCTGTAAAGTTCCTGGAGACAGTAGATCCAGGCTATGTGCACATCACAGCCCACACAATATACATGTACCTCTAACATAGCACAACTGGCCCTCATTGGAATCCCAGGCTATGAGGCCAAAGTTTCTGCCAAACCAAGTCTCGTGTGCTTTTGTCACTTGTGCACTTGGTAAGTAATCAATATTGACATAAATTGAGGGGGGGGGGGGGCGATATGCATGCAAATAAAAATGTTGAAAGCTGCTCGTGCTGAAAACTGGGAGGCAGTGGTTAACATGGTTTTTAACATACCAGAATTCAGGTCAGCTTGGATCACTAGACATTAGGATGAAGGTGATGGATCTTTATGGACAATTTACTGGTAGCTGTTTTTGCTCAATTGATTGGAGCATTGTATTTTTGCAAACAATGCAGCTTCTTGTCCATTGATCCTGCAGGGGCGGCCTGGAAATGACATCAGTATGACACACTACATTTGAGCATGTTGGTGTATGATTATACCGGCAAGGTAGTGAGTACCACTATGCACCCTTTGCATGCCAAGCACAGTCTTTCAGCATCAATAAGATTATGCTTGGGCTGGGCCAGTGCTGGGAATTATTGAGGTATAGCCGTAGCTTAAGTGACACAAATGTATTAGCCACACTCATGTTGCTTCTGCCAATTTGATTCTAAATTTTTCAATTAGTAGGCTGGTGCCACATAATAAATTGAAATATTTGTTTGAAAATGGAAGAAATCGAGAACTTCTTAACCCAGTTTGGCTGAAATTGTATTGCATGTATTTTAAGCCAAATCCCACATGTTTGCAAGTGGCTAACTGGCTAATGGCTAGCACAAGCCCAGCATGGGGTTTGGATATTGAGAATGTAAAATAAAAGTAAAGTTCAGTTCTATGATTTCCCTCAAAATATTTTTTAAAAGGTCTGAACTTTTATGCTGAACTTGAGTGCCTTGAGAAATAAGCAATATCATGACAGGAGAAATTAATTAGTTTAAAAAAACAAAAAACCCACACACATGCACACACACTAGCTTTTATGGGACAGTAGGCTTGAAAAATTTTACAGAAAAATGCCACAATCAAAGTCTTGTGCCTTGATTTTTAGAAATGCTAAATATCTGGTGCGTAGTTCATAAAAAATGAAATTTTAACAAACTTGATCAACTTGATTTCCATGTAAACATTGCATTATGTAACTTTAAAAAGAGGTCAGAATTTTACTGATTATGTTGATTTAAAAAATAGTTATGATGTTTAAAGGCACAAAATATCAAGTGTGGATAGAAGCTTGTAGGATAGGTATACATACACAAAAGAGTTCAGATCTGTAATGGCTTACAACTACTAAGTACTGTCCTTACAGCAGGTTCATGTGATACTCACCAGTACAATATTGTGGATTTCATGCAGCTTTCATATTGTCATGACAGACAAATTGGGCTCGATTATTGTTGGGAAACCAAGTGAGATCAATTGGAGCCTTTTGGTTCAGCTTTGCTGTAGTCAGCACTGTGTTTACTTTAGTAAACATTAGTGTTTTCATTAAGGATTCCTGTAAAAATGAAAATGGAATACTCACAGTGCATATTGTATGGTGGTTGTCTGCCATACGGTCACACTGCTCTGCTGCAGTGGCCATGGAATATAGATCCAAGGTTAACTTGTAGACTGGCATGATTGTGGCCAAAGTGTGTAGTACGTGTACTTGTAATTATTGGTAGCAGGGATGCAGGAAATTTTGGGCTATTTTGCGGAATGATTATCTATAATGTCACATGACAGTGTTGAATGAGTGGCCCAGGCCAGATAACCTGATTGCAGACTTCCATTTCTGGAAGCCAAGCCATATGCAATGGAGAGTTGTACATATCACTGAACATAAAGTGTCCACCGCGAAGACAAGGGTCAAGTTTATTAGGGAAAATGTCTGTGAGTTTTTTCCTCAATTCATTGCTACTCATATGATATTCTAGATCCTGCCAAACAAAAGGATCGGGAGGAGAAAGTACGACAGGCCAGGACGCGCCAGATGGAAGAGAGGCAGCGTAAATTGGAGGAGATCAGGGAGGCACAACGCAAGTCGCAAGAATTTCGTGAGAAACAGGAACAGGAAAGGAGGAGAAAAATTGAAGAAATGAGGCGGCGGGAAGCTGAGCGCAGAAATCTGGTGCAAGAAAGAAGGAAGAAGGCCATAGAGACTGACAATGTGAGTATTAGGTGGATGGTCTGTGCCAGCTGTGTGTAGTTGTATTTACGTCACAAGGTCACTTGTCTGCAGTAGGTGGCAGTCCCACTACCGCTTGTTGCTGCTGTTTGCGTTTATCATTTGCTCAATTTTGTGTTATCACGGCTGCCCTTCTGAAGAGCAGATCATTCCAATGTGGAATAAGTGAAAACTTAGTTAATTGAGGCCAGGGAAGGCAGGGTCACAAGTGGCCTGACAATGATTGAAGAAACTGATATAATGACATAAACCGTCATTATGGCAGATCCGTTTATTATTTTGTCATGTCATCAATTGAGATTTTCGTCATGTTTAAAAGTATTAAGTATGCTTTGCAATAGAGCATTTGACAGTGTTTTTCTGTGATATTGAGATCTTTTGCAGAGGTGAGAAGGTACATAAGCTGGGAATCGCATGACAGTGTAAATGTAACAGATTAAAGAGTATCGGAGACCACAGCAGGTGTTTCCTCTGTAGGGAGTCGGGTTTGTAATTAAGAGTGTATTGCCTGTCCATATATTGCCTTGTAATTTCAGTTGCACTTGTTATATTGTAGGCCACTGACAGGCACAAAACTGATGAAGTAAGGACAGTTTAGTGATTTGACATGGACAGTAACAAGTTCTCTCATTTTTTTCCTATTAAAAAAGAATACTTTAAAAACAAGCTCTATCTAATGAATGACAAATTTTCTGTTTGATTCTCTGACATTCAAAGGCTTGACCTACCAGCAGCCTAGATGTGACTAACCCACACAGTTTTTGTACAGTTGCATGGTTGAAATTTGCTGCATTTCATCTAATGACACTGAATTTTTGTGTGTGTTTTATGAGGTGTATCATCAAAACAAAAATTAAGGAAGTTTGTTTGGTGTTCGTTAATTCAAAGCATTGTTAACTTTTCATTTGGATTTGTTTAAAGAAAAAAAAAGAGTTGCAGTTTGGTGTAACAGCTGAGCATTTTTTTGAGGCTCACCTCTGTAGGAAATATAAAGACTACCAGCACATAGATTAGGGGAGTTATGTGGCTTTCATGATTGGAACTGGAGTGTGACCCATTTATGACTGGAAGGTGATGTGTGCTAAACATGGTTAATAATGAGACCACTGCAATTAAGGTGTAATCATTTCATTGTCATGCACAACAATTTTACTTCACTGTTATCATAGAAGCAGCATCCCTTCCTCCCCTCTTCCTCCCCTCTTCCTCCCCTCTTCCTCCCCTCTTCCACACCCCCCCCCCCCAAAAAAAAGTGTCAAACAGTTGTCATTACTTTAACTGTTAAGGCAAAGTCAAACTGCAAATCAAAACTCACCAGTGCCACCATCTTAATTACAGTCGTACCATTTTTAAAACCCTAATAAACCTTGCCAGCAATGCTAATTTATCCACAGAATGTCTACTTTCTGTTGTGTATCTAATATACGCAAGTCATTCATATCTTGAAGCTAATGCACTTTTTCATCCCCATATAGTATAGATTCCTATCCAGTAACTCAAGTACCAAATAAACCTTCATGCTGTAACCCTGCATTTGGACAATTTGTAGACGCATATTTTACTAATCTAAATATTCCATACGCACATTGTTTTTTCTTTACATACTGTAATTGTTATGATTGAGCTAAAAGCATTTTGCAGGATTTTGAATAAAAAAAGTGAAGTAAAGTTGCAAGGAGACTGTTTATCTAAAGCTACAACAAACATGATGAAGAATTGTTGATGCAAATACTAATTAGCATAATTTAGTTATTTTGCTGGATCAAAGTAATTTAGATTTTCAATGAGGTAAAATGACAGAGTGTAGTATATTTCAGTGATGAACAAAAACTAAAAAGGGTAATATTTTTGGAAAATATATTTTACTGGTGGTCCAACTATCATTTCCTTCAGGGGAAAAATGCAGAAGTTTTAAAATATGAATGACTTGTCAATTGATTGGAATTATTTTAGTTCAAACTGTAGATCTATTTTTTTTTAGCTTTCCGGCAGCTTGTTTTCCCAATAACTCACTTGTAAATATCAGTACCATTGCAGTAACAACATGATTTATTCATCTTTGACCTTACAGACTCCACATAATGTGCTGTAAAAGTTACATATATATTATGTATATTGTATACATTTACACTGTAAATGATCTTTAGTAATAATCAGGTGAGCACAAATTGTTTTAAGGCCAAATTGTTATTGTCTCACTGGAGTAATGATTAGTTGTAGGGTGTGCAGACTTCAGTGTAATGTTTTATCTTTTGTTTAGAATGAATCAGATTCAGGGAAAAATAATTTGCTCAAAAAGCAGCTCATCCTCGATTGAAATCAATCAAGATTATGCCAAAGGAACAACATTTTTTTTCTATAGACCCACATGCTGTGCTGGGTGTTATGCTCCAGTCCAGCACACATATGTGTTCATGATGTATGTGTCCTTGAGCACATCACACCAACAGGGTGGATCAGGCAACAGGTGGAAAATTATCGATGGACATAAATATTTGATTGAATTCTTGATTGACAGTCTCAGGAGCTATCCACATGGAACAGACATTTTCTTCACTTTGTACTGATAATGAGAAGAATATGTAATTCAGTAACCTAGTTAATGTGTTATAATGGAGAGCACCATGTGAAATTTATACCAACTGCCAGCTCCCATAGTTGATGTTGTTCATGTACATAAATTTTAAAAACTGCCTGTGCATGAAGATTGGATTGCGGTGTGGCCATAGCTAAGCCAACACAGTTTAGCAGACAACTATCAGCACAAGGCTATTGATACTCCTAGGGATATTTTTGTCTATTGTGTATACTGGAATTAACTCTTTCATTTCAGAAAGCAGGGGTTAAACCTTGTAAGTAAGCATGGGCAAAAATCAAAGAGACATCCGTATTTATGTCCAGCATTGGAGACTACTTGGCATTGTCATTGAGAGACCATACATGTAGATGTACTTCCTACAGTACAGCCTACATACATCAGCATGAATGTTTACTGGCCTAGC